>OX346245.1:140148613-140271113 GCA_947049315.1 Epistrophella euchroma
AGTCAATTAGGTACACCTTTACTCTACAAAGTTGTGTCTATTTTTCAAATCCCTCACCACTCGCTTGAATATATAGTTTGTGTTTTTCGGAATGCAAATTGGTGTTTTCAACATGAATGTCATTGAAAAATCCATTTGGGACGCCCACTTATGTGACAGCAAACAAAAAAGGCTTTAAATTAAAACCGAACATGAAAAAGCGTTTTACCATAGCGATATATGCCCACCATTCAGGACATTGAAGACTTGTCGCGCCTTTCAGCATCACCCACATTATAGAGTATATGTCCCTTTGTGTGCTTGTGGGGGACCACTGAAATAAAATTCCAATCCACTTGTTATTTCATTGACGGCATGTGGATATTTTTTTTTTCAACTCCCCTTCTTTTCCAAAACCCCTTTCCATTGGCAATGTGTTGTGTACTATATGATATCGGATTGGCTACAAATCCCATCGCATATGCAATTTAAATCCCAAAGCACCAATATGCAAATTTGTTAAAACATAAAATAAACACAGAAGAACAAATAAAAAAAGGGGACCAAGCGAAAGGACATTCCTCGCTTGCTTGTCATTCATTCAGGTCGGGTCATATAATAGAAGGACTAAGCTTACTTACAACTTAAACTCTTATCAAACGTTAAACAGAAAATAAACAAACAAACAAACGATGAATGGGTTCTTTTTCGAAAGGATTTCAGGTGTTGAATTATTTGTTTTACGAGTTTTGTGTTTTTGTTATTTTTATTTTGTATAGAAGGACGAATCAGGTAAAACTGATACTTTGAGCAAATATTTTTTTTTTTTTTTAGGAAATTGAGTATCATTTTTTAAGTGGAAAATCGATGAAAAAAAAACATTTCCAAATAATTTAATTACAGAATTCAATACATGAATTTATAAACAATAGGATATTAAACTGGAAAGTTGATGTGAAAGAAAGAATTAAGAAAGGTTCTGTATGGCTCTTACATTCATAATTTTTGGGGTTTAAAACTTATAGAAGAGAGCATACAAATAATAAAAAAAGTTGAACATTTTATATTTATATTTATATTTATATTTATATTATATTATATTTATATTTATATTTATATTTATATTTATATTTATATTTATATTTATATTTATATTTATATTTATATTTATATTTATATTATATTATTTATATTTATATTTATATTTATATTTATATTTATATTTATATTTATATTTATATTTATATTTATATTTATATTTATATTTATATTTATATTTATATTTATATTTATATTTATATTTATATTTATATTTATATTTATATTTATATTTATATTTATATTTATATTTATATTTATATTTATATTTATATTTATATTTATATTTATATTTATATTTATATTTATATTTATATTTATATTTATATTTATATTTATATTTATATTTATATTTATATTTATATTTATATTTATATTTATATTTATATTTATATTTATATTTATATTTATATTTATATTTATATTTATATTTATATTTATATTTATATTTATATTTATATTTATATTTATATTTATATTTATATTTATATTTATATTTATATTTATATTTATATTTATATTTATATTTATATTTATATTTATATTTATATTTATATTTATATTTATATTTATATTTATATTTATATTTATATTTATATTTATATTTATATTTATATTTATATTTATATTTATATTTATATTTATATTTATATTTATATTTATATTTATATTTATATTTATATTTATATTTATATTTATATTTATATTTATATTTATATTTATATTTATATTTATATTTATATTTATATTTATATTTATATTTATATTTATATTTATATTTATATTTATATTTATATTTATATTTATATTTATATTTATATTTATATTTATATTTATATTTATATTTATATTTATATTTATATTTATATTTATATTTATATTTATATTTATATTTATATTTATATTTATATTTATATTTATATTTATATTTATATTTATATTTATATTTATATTTATATTTATATTTATATTTATATTTATATTTATATTTATATTTATATTTATATTTATATTTATATTTATATTTATATTTATATTTATATTTATATTTATATTTATATTTATATTTATATTTATATTTATATTTATATTTATATTTATATTTATATTTATATTTATATTTATATTTATATTTATATTTATATTTATATTTATATTTATATTTATATTTATATTTATATTTATATTTATATTTATATTTATATTTATATTTATATTTATATTTATATTTATATTTATATTTATATTTATATTTATATTTATATTTATGTTTATATTTATATTTATATTTATATTTATATTTATATTTATATTTATATTTATATTTATATTTATATTTATATTTATATTTATATTTATATTTATATTTATATTTATATTTATATTTATATTTATATTTATATTTATATTTATATTTAAATGTTTAGTGACCTTAGTTTATGAAAAAAAGAGGGATTCATTGTTTTAAATGTCTACCTTGGTACCTACTTAAAATTTACTAAATGATTTGGACTTAAAACGAATTTAAAAGATGTTTTAATTTCAATTAAATTATATCCTGTTCTAAATTTGTGCATCAAAACTATAATTAGTTCTGCAAATGGAAAAGAAGCTATTAACATAAAAAAAACTCCCCTCATTCCGTTGAGCTTCCACAAATAATAACCCCTATTCGTCCTTGTGACCATAGTGCAAATGCAAACAAATAAAAATATACTTTTCATGCTATCTGTCACATTTTAATTTAATTGAATTGCCCGAGCTTCGTATAATTTTATTAAAAATGCAAATAAAACTTTGCTCCCCGACTGGTTGGCTGGCTGAACTTTGGACTGGACCGACAGCCAGCGCGGAACCCCCTGCACAGTTGCTGTCATAATTTACAGTCACAGTTAAACATGGGGAGTGCATACTCAAACACAGAAACCGACAACAACAACAAAAATACGAATATAAATCAAAATGGATAAAAAAAAAATATTTATTCGTCCTGTGCTCCCTGAAAAGTCGACAAACTTAAAAACACAAACAAAAAAAACGTGCGGAAACCTAAAATATGGATAAATAATAATATTTGGCTTGGCTTGTGTCTCTCGTGTTGGCACGTTGGCTTTTTATGTTTTTTAGCGTGTTTTTTTTTTCCTTACACGGCCTCGCCTTTCACTCCTTGTTACTGGAGCTAGAGGATCCTGATGGAATATGTGTGTAAATCCGCTTGTATGTTTGTGTGGGTGTGTTATTCCCTCATATAATCCAGTTTTTAATAAATTCAGGATTTATAAAAGCTTCTGTGGGCACTGAAGCTGATATCCTTTGTCGGTTACTGATATGCAAATATATTATACACCCTGTACGCATTCATGAAGGATCTCTGTTTGAATATGGCCGAAGTGTATTTTGGCCACTGGGCTACTGGGCCAGTAGGACGCATACATAACGCATTTCAGTTTCAGGACATGAATATCATACGCATTTCTGGTGAGGTGATATACAAGCATCGCAATGTGTCAGTGGGCTCTCCCAGTAATGATATGGAAATTTTGAATTTGCCGGACAATTAATTCCTGAAAGGATATTTATATGGATGTTGTTGAAATGAATACCAATCCAGAGGCAAACGGTCGGTGGATGCAGGGTGGCAGAATGAATGCTCAGCTTAGTGCTATAAAGACTTAAAAGCAAACTGTTGTCGGTTCTAGAGGGAATTCATATGACTGATGGTGAAGTTGAGTAGGCTCTTTAAGCACTTATATCATGCTCTAAGGGTCTGTGCAGTTGGTTTTGAGTTCAGTTTGTTTGACACTCACCCGCAACCAGCGCGCCACCATCAGCCTCCGTTTAACGTGCCGTTATACATATCTAAAGGGAAATTTACGGCAAGCTATTAAGTTTTGATTAATATGTAGTCAACAACGGTTTTGCTTTCGGTCAGTGATGTGTAAATTTTGCTTAAATATATATTACCTACTTTAAAATGTTTTTTTTTTTTTTTTTTTTTTTTTATTTAACTTATATTTTCATCAAAGAGAGGGAATTTCTTTTAAGTCCAAAGGCCTTGCTGGATATAAATTAATTTCTTTATGACGAATTAAATTACGAAGGGCTCTTTATATTGCTGTTGTTATTGTTGTAGATATGAATACATTTTGAGAAATTAATATCAATAACTGTGGTGTAATATTCATAAAATATTTTATTACGAAATAATTCCCACATTGTTTTTTTTTTTGGATTTTTTGTTAATATTGAAATATTTTTAAAACAACATGGAATCAAACATTAATTTATTTTTAAAGGAAACAATTTTTCACTGTTATGTTTACTTTTTTTTGAATAAGTACTCATGGATGTATGTTACCCATAAATTTTTGTAAACTGTTCTTGAGAAAATTCAACTTCAGGACCAAGTACTGGATCTACCCTTTTTACAGGAACAAACTCAAGCGATTTTCGACCGCCTCTAAGCACGGCGAGCACAGTTGTCTCACCTCACCAAATTTTGACTTTTTAGCATTAATAATTCCTGAGATATAGGACGCCAAAAATCGCGAAAACCGTAACTGACTGACTCACTGATTCGCTGACTGACAGTGACAGATCATCAAAATTATGGAGCACTTCCCGACACCGTAGAATCTTGTAATTTCGCACAAAGGTAGGCCTTGTGGTGCATAAAAAAGAAAAAATGGAAAATTTGGGGTTTTCTATATAGGGGGCTTGGTATCCGCCCACTCCCGCAAAATTTTTATTAATTATATAATTATACTTCTGATTGTTGTAGAATAATGAAATTTGGTACAGCGATTGGATTTACAACAATACAGCATACAATGGAAAAAACATTCAAATTTGAAATTCAGGAGCGTGGCATCAACCTACTTTCTCCGAATTTTTGTCAGTTATATGAAAAATAAAAAATTTTAGGTTTAACATTCAGCGGGCGTGGCATATCCACCCAATCTCTCAGAATTGTTATTGATTATTGTACAATGAAATTTGTTAGAGTGTTAGGACTCAGATGGATTTAAAATGGAGAATTTCAGATTTTCTGTGAAAAAAATACTTTGCAAAAAGGAGTGAAATCGCACCAACTCCATAAATGTTAAAAAAAGAGCCACGTTCTCCTATGTACAAAAAAAACTGTATGCAACAAGTTAAGTTAGCCATGAAAAATAATAAGATCTAAAAGTACACAATAACTTCTAAGTTTATGAAGGTTTATTATCAAATATTTTAAGTAGAGTAATATCGAAAAAACTCCAAATTATGAGAAAAAATTCTTATTTAATGATTATACTGACTAAAAATTGGTAAGTTAAGTGGCCAAGTTTTTAAAACCTTTTGAATTTAGAGTACATAATCAGGTGGAAAAGAAAAAGAAAACTTGCCAAATAGACTTACCAAATTTTAGTCAGTATAATAATTAAATAATTTCGAGTTATTTCAATATTACTCTACTTAAAATATTTTTCTTCAGTTTAATTTTTTTCAAAATTTTGGGTAATTAAGTGCCACTATTTTTTTCTAAACTCAATGCTCTTACCAAATACTGAAAACCAGATGTAAAAAATTCATAAATTTTAAGATACACGCCCATGTTCTGCATTTCGGACGAAATCAAATTGAAATCGATTTTTAATTTCACGTGAAATGAAATTCCGTGTTCTACAATTCGTTCGTTTTCGAAAATTTTGCAATTACTTCGAACTGTCAAAATTAAAGGTGCATCTATTTTTAATTGTTTTATAAAGTAAAAAGAAAATGCAGATAAAAATTAATTCAATATTATTTGCACTTTATAAAATTTTCGAGAAAGATTTTACCTACATATTAGATTTGGCTGACATAGCGTGAGTACCTAATTATGAAGTCTTGTTTTAAAAAATTGTTTATTCTTTATTTGTTGAAAGTTTTAACGTAAGTTTCAGATTCAGAAAACAAATAAATCATGAAACTAACTGCAACTGAGGTAATTCCACAATAATTCACAAAGCATTAACAAAGTGGATTGAATACGTTCAGAAACCGGAATGAACCGAAATGCATAACACCAATTTTCACTTTCGAACTTTCAATTCACAATTAGCTTTTCTAACGAATTGTGGAACACCGAATTTCACTTCCGTCATGTGAATTCACAGTAAGTGGAATGCAGAACAGGGGCGACAGTATTATATGGATATGAGAAACACTCACATAAAATAAATCGTTTATGAGAAACGCAATTCAAAACACCGTGTACTTTTCATAAATCTACGTCGGAAATTGAATCAGACTTCCACTTCGAAAAAATTCCGACAAAGCTGAATTTTGGTGAAGATCTTTATTTTTTTTTATCTTAAGCAATTTTCAAAGAGCACTGTAAATTTGGAACGGGGATAAAATTTTTACAGGATGTGAAAGGGGTTGATTTTAATTTTTTTTCAAAATTTCTCGAAAGCTATCAGTTTTTTTCTAAAAAATGTGAAGGCAAAAAAATGCAGTGAAGTTGCATATTTCGACAAGAAAATATTTTGTATGGTATGTGTTTGGGTACATCTCTTTGTTAAAAAAATAAATTTGGGGTGGTAGGGGTTAGGAAAAAGTATCCACATTGAAACAACTGCGGTCATTTAATTTTCATTTAATAACTTGTTTGGATTTTATTTTGTGACAAAACAGCCATTGGAAACTTTAAAAGAATCAAAATATGTACCTCCAAAATTAGGTATAAACTATCTCTGGTACTTATGTCATCTTTAAGTTATAGCTTCTCAAAGTACTTACATCTGAACCTTATCTAATTGGATGGAATTTTTAGCTTTAAGGAACCCCTCCTGCCTATATTGTGACACTAACTCCAAAAAGACCTATGACAATTTTATAGAGAAAGGTAGGTGCAATAACTTTGTATAACATTGTTGTTCAAAATTGTTTAATTTTTCATCAACTTTTGCATTTTAAAAATCAAAAATCACATTTATGGCAGATTTAACCACAATCAAACCTCTGGTACAAAATTTTGTACCCCTTCCCAAAATTTGTATACAGAAATGTAGCCTTATATTCGAATTAACTGGCTTATTTATTAACATTTTTGATTTTTTTTACAGTTCATCAAGAGAAATTTTACTGCGCTAGCTATAAAATTGCCAATAAAACACGCATTTGTCAAATTTGTCAAAAAAAAAGTTAGTGTTTCTTTTTGAGTTCAGATCGCTCAGAGATTGGAATTGATGTTTCTTTTTTCGTTCAGAGCTAGCTCTGAATAAAATAGCCGAGCAGATATAATAATTGCGAGTGCTCAGATATATTTCATAATTAAATCGTATTGCTCTGAATACACTCTATTCAGAGCATAATCCGTTCGCTCAGAATTTGCTCAGTATACACTGCTCTAATCATTTTTTTTCACCTAATTAAGAAAAACTCCATCTGTTCGTCAGTCTTTACCTGGACCTTCTACAGCCTAAACAACTCCCTAAAATTTTGACCTTTTGTAATGAGTCTCTAGGGGGGAAAATAAAATTTGCTAAGTCCCAAAAATAACGGTTTTTGTGTGTTCTATTTTAGACATAGTATCCATATTCTGCTATAATCAAAACTCAAACCTTAATTATTTTTGTATTTGTATCAATTTAGAGTTGATCAAATTCTGTTAAGAAGAAGACTTAGACAAGTTGGACATATTTTTCAGAAGAAAAGTTGCCTCAGCCTTGTTTAAAACCAGAATTAACTCCATAGCTCCTGCATTTCTTTGTCTTTATCAATTTTTTAACTGAATAAAATATTTAATCAAATTTTTAAGCAATTATTAAATACACACACACACTCCTAAAATAGCAATAAATGTATTATTTCAACGTCAGTGTGTTTTCTCAGTTCAACAAATATCAGAATTCACTTTGTAACCAATTACATTTTTTTTTTTAATTTATCAAAATACCGAAAAAGATACAAAGTCAACAAAGTGGAAATAAAAATATAGATATTCAAATGATGCAATTGCATATCCATAAAAAAAAATAAAAAAAAAAAACAACAAATACACAAAAACATAAAACACATTTTTCATTTTTATCCTGACAATAAGTTCAGACTCTGGCTGTCTGATTTTGGTATGCAGATTTGCTTTTTCGTCCCCAAAGCACAATATTCAATATCCTAGTCGTAGTTTAATAGAAACGCAAATTGTCCACATGTAAACGCCTCACACAGAGTCTGAGTCAGAGTATACCGAGTCACAGTCGGATATTCAGAGTGAAAAAAAAGGTGAAGTCAGTCGTCCTTCCATGGCCGTCTTCTTGTCGGTAAGGAAAATAGATAGATCCTTGTGTCTGTATATAAGGACAATAAAGAAGATTGGTGTTCAACTCCTCGAAAGTTCATCCGACCATAGACGCGTTTGAGAAATTTAATTTTATTTCTATTTTATTACAAGACAACGAGAAGGAAAGGACTATGGAACGGAATAAGGACATTCTATATTCCTTTGGATTTGCTTGGAACATGAGCATATCAAATGGATATAGCTTCTGGATGAGATGAGAAGCAATGAATGGAAGGAAATACTTGTACACCTATATTTTTTTTTCTTTTTCTTCTTTCGAAGTCTGTTTTTTTTTTTTTTTTTTTTTAACTTTGTTTTGCGTGCTCAAGCTCATGAATAAAAAATCCCCTAGAACAAGAAGGACAAAGATGAATCACTTATGTAAATTTACCCAAGGGATATCCATTTAACTTCTATGGTTGACAGTAATGATGATGATGATAGTAGGAGTTGTATTAGTGTAGAGGTACTGCGAGGTTATAGTTGCTCTGTGGTTTTGGTTTTCGGTTTTCGGTTTTAGAGCCTGCGAAATACGTTTTGCAACACCATCAATGTTATTATTTAATAGAAATGTCATATTTAGTTTGATAAATGTTTTAGGGTAAAATTATTATAAAGATTTGAATTATTTCAATTTATCAAAATTATTTATTACTTGAGTAAATATTTTGGTATTATGTTTTGGTATTATTATATTAAAGAGCGTGTATAACATAGAAAATTTAAATAAAAGCTTTGAAGGAAAGTATACGCACATATAACTACAATTGATTTTAGCAGTCTGTTTGGCTTATCATCCCCCTTTAAATCGTCGCTCGGGGTTAAGATCGAACAGCCAGGGCATTTACATCAGTTCGCTTTAGAAGCCCAATTTAATTAAATTAAATTTATTTTTTATTTATTCTGGTCGTTATGATTTAAAGAAAAAAAATTTAGCTTTTGTTCTGTTTTTTTTTTTTTTCTTTTTTTATATTATTATATTTTTTTTAAATGTACCGATCATACGTCTAACGACAATTTTTTATCAACAATTTTACAAAAATTGGGTCAAGTCACCCACTTCCTTCATTTATTAGAAGAATCATCGGCCAAAATATCGTGCATGAATTAGGAGGACACCCTGTACATCAAATTTCAAGCAAATCGTTCCGCTCCTACTTGTTAAGCCTCTAGCTCAAATTACAATGGACCTATAGATATACAAAGACCGACAGGCGATATGACGAAACCCACTTTTTCGGGATTCTCGATAATCATAGAGCTAGTGTTAATTTTAATTAAAACTTCGATTTTTTTACATAAAACTAAAACATGCCCTATAGATACGGTGACCATCCGGCTCGGATTTCGAGGGGTTGTCCCGTATTTATGGTTCTTAATACAAAATTTATAAAAAAACAGAGTCTGTGCCAATTTTATTTGTAAGAAACACTGGACGTAGAAGTGTCCTGTATTTATAGTTATTTGTCTCGTATTTGTCCCGTATTTGCTCACTTTCTTATTTTTTAAAAATTAAAATGTTAAATATAATTACAATTAAAGCTGTCATGAATACACAAATTATTTAAAACAAAACATCAAAATTTTAAAAACTATAATTTTTTAAGAAAATTAGCTAAATAAAATTTAAGGAAAAGACTGATATTTTTGTTCACGTTTTTAAATTTTCTCCCGGATTTTACTCCCAGAAATATGGTGACCTATAAACAAGTTTTATAGTATCTAGAGAAAAACAAATCCTGGCAGCATTGCCAAGGGTGCATGGTTGCCATCCAGATTTCATAAAACGGAAAATAATGGTCAAAATTAAACTTCTCCTACAAGGTTGGCATTATGTCAGTGGGATTTAGTGAGTAGAAGTGCAAGAGATTGCCAGACAGGCCTAAAGAAATTTAGAAAAAAACTAAAATTGAAATAATCTTATCTCAAAAACGAAAATCAAGAATTACAAAAATGTAAAACAAAATTCTTGAATGCAAAAAAATTATTAATTATATAATTATTATTGTCCTAAAACAATGGGTATAACTCAGATTATTTCATTTGATATTATTTTTGAAATTTTTGTTATTCAAGAAAATATTTGTTTGATTTTTTTTTTGAGATTTTTGAATTCTGAATCTTTTTCATGTGCGTGAAGTTAGCATAGCCATTTCTGATTTTCGTAAAAAAAATGGTTGTTCTGCAATATGCCTAACTTCGGCTGCAATGTGCAATTATTAACAAAAAAAAAAAAACGTATTTAGCATAGTTCTTAGAGGCTACCTATTTTTTTTAACGTGAGCTCCGCCATTTTCGATTTTCAACAAAAAAAAAATTGTGCTGCCGAAATTATTTTTTTTTAAATTCGCAAATTTTACGAATGAATTTTTTTTTTCCTAAAAACATAACGTTGTGCTGTTTTGTGCTCAAAAAATGAAGAAGAAAAAAAAAATTGCATATTTGCCACTTTTACAACCAAGCGCAAATGTTGCGAAGCACCTTAGCGTGAAGTTTCTACCGCGGTTTTTGATTTTCAAAAAAATAAAAGTTGTGCTCTTTTGTGCTCAGCTTGTGCTGCCAAGTGCCGAAGAGAAAAAAAAATATTCGCATATTTGCAGCTTTAAGTTTTTAGAAAAACCTAGTTCTTAAAAATATTTCATCCGTAAAATTTGTAAATTCACGGCACAAATAGCACAAGTTGGGCACAAAACAGCATAATCTTTTTTGGAAAATAGCGGTGCTAACTTTACGCTATAAGGTGCTTCGCAACATTTGCGTTTGGTTGTTAAAGTTGAAAATATACGTTTTTTTTATTTCTTCGGTTCTTAGTATCATTTTTTGAGCACAAACAGCAAAACTTAAGGTTTTTAGAAAAACTTGGGTAATTAAAAAAAAAAAAAAATCACTCGTAAAATTTGCGAATTTAAATAAAAATATTTACGGCATAATGCAGCACAAGTTAAGCACAATACAACACTATTATTTTTTTTTTTTTAAGAAAATTAAAAATGGTGGTGCTAACTTCAATCACGTATTATTTTCTAGAGTTTTGCTTTTGAGATGTTTTGTTTTGAGTTAATTTGACAATTGTTTTAAACTTTTGGAAAAAAAAAATTAAGTGGCAGTCCTGGAACTCTGAAAACAGTACTGCCAGACCCTATTATATTCTATTTTACCATAGTAGGGACTCGAAGACTATGCTAGACATGTATTAAAAATGTTACTCAAATTATTTCAACAAAATTTATAAAAAAAAAACTACACAGCCAATAGAAAGTTTTAAAATTACAGAAAACCAAAAAAAAAAAAAAAAACCATTAATAGAAACAAAAACGACGCAATAAAAAAATAAATAAATAAATTTGGTGACACAAACGGCTCATGAAGAACCAGGGCCTAGCGACTTACAACTTTCAACCATTCCTGTGTGCGTGTCTGCAGGAATGGAAGGGACCTACAGTTTATTGCCGAATCCGAACGGCTAAGGTGAGAGGCACTTTTCTATGAGGATTTGTCACTTACTCGCAAGAGACAGTAGCTCCGAAAAAACTTAAGGTGGAAGCGGCTGGTATTGAACCCCAGACCTCTGTCATGATAGTCCAACGCACTAACCATTACGCCACGGGCTACTACAAGTGTTGAGAAGGCGAATATGGAGCGAAAAATGACAATTATTCTTTATTTGAGAGTGGTGGACTGAAAGCGGAACAAACAGGCCACAGTGGCATGGGGTAAAGAGTGTATTCAATATGTTCAATTAATTCGCTGTAATTTGTGATGGGGGGATCACCTGATTTTATTTTATTTATTTACCTGCCTAAACGGACACTTATAAACATAAAAACTAAATTGTAGTGGAGCGATCGTCGATACCTTTCAAACAAAAACAAAAATTAATAAAATATGTTGCCATTAAGTCAGTTAAAAAGAGGTGCAAAAAATTCTTGTTCACGTATTAATATAATGATGATTTGCTAAAGTGATTAAATTCTTAGAACAAAATACTTCCATACATACCAACAAAACTATTTTAGAATATTTACCTTTTCATTTTTAAGCTCTTTAACTTGATGATTATGAAATTTTTAAAACCCTGAATAAATTTTAGGTTAAAAACAAATAAACATTTTCGTTTTTTAAATATAGACACTATACAAAAAAGGCAAACAAAAAAACACCTAGAACACTCTGAACAAATAAATTAAACTGTCTAGCCTACAGTTTGCGATGGTGTAGGTATTAAAACGTTTTTGAAAAAAAAAAGTCCCGTCATCAGACACTCGTCTAAGTTTTGTTTAAATACTGAATTTCAAATTGATAGTCCTAAAAATAAGCTATCTGAAACGATCTAAAATAAACCGCATCCAATTAAATTTATCCAGTAGCACTATAAGGACCTTATATCTATGTACGAGTATGTCCATATCATCCATCCTCCATCAAGCTTTTATCTATAGAATTGAAATGGTTTTCCAATCATTATGCACATGATCTCCAATGCAATGGACTCTCTAAAACGCGAACTTTTGATACCATGGCAAGAGAGGATGTATGCATGTCCTTGTACATATTGTCCACCGGAAACACTTGTTTAATCACTTGGTATTGTCCCATCGATGACAACGTTACAATGGGCAACACTCCAAAAGCCAGACTAATCAATCAATATTCTCGAATGCGGTTTTTCGACAGAATACGTACAAAAACAACAAGAGTAAACAATAACAAAAAAAACCAACGGTATTCAATCAGTGTATGTAGGTATACATATGTCATCGCCGGCCGCATGTGATATTGCTTTTTCATTAATATTAAACAATTGTATTTTATAGAGGTATCTCGCTGTCGACCATATTGTTGGCATTCAATTCAATTCCGGCATCCGGCACTGACCGGTGTGATTGGACGATATTATTTGCATTATTGCCAGTTGCCACCCTCAGAAGAAATTTATCCTGATGAGCGAAAGGACACTTTTCAGAATAAAAGAATAAAAGTACAACACAATTCAATTCAATCGATTTTTGTTTGTGGTTTACAAAAAAAAAAAAAAATGACGAGAAAATCTTTACAAAAGAATCAATTATTTTTGATTAATTGTCTTGGCTTTCGCCAAGTGCACAGGATGGGTCCAAACTCCAATGTAAAATTTGAATGTTTTTTTTATTATTATATTAAATAAAATTAAAACAAAATAGATCCGTTTTACATATTGAATTTTCAAAAAAAAAAAAATTTTTTTGATGCATTCATTTGAAAAATTTCTGTATGCAATAGTTTTAATTTTTTTTTTTGAAGTCGGATTCGCTGATTGTGAAAAAGTCGAAAATCAAATAAAAGAATATGTTATTAGATACATTTAATGCTTTTGATAAAACAGTTTTGTTACTAATTGTTAAAGCCATATTGTTGTATAATTTTAGTGTAAATAGATACAAAGTTTTACCAGAATTTTAGGAGACATTTTTGATTTTGAGAAAATTTCGGTTCTGAGAAAATTTTTTTTTGTTAATATCCCAGGTATAGTTAAAAATCAATCGCGCTAGGTATTGGGGATTTGATGTTTTCTGTGTTAAATGTATTTTTTTTTTTTTTTTGCTTTCCTAACTTGGTGTCAACTTAGGAAAGTGCTGTATAATCTTGTGACAATTTCAACAATTTTTCAATGTTTTTTTGTATTTTTGGTGTTTTTAATAAATTTTTATAAAGTTCACAAAGCACTCCTCGAAATTGTGAAGAAAAAGGCGCAAAAGCCAAATGCCTATTTTATATTTTTAGTATCATACAAAATCCAAGTGTCACTTTAGCAGCTACAATTGCAAAAATGGGTTGTACTGTCACTGTTTTAGGCGTGTTCAGCTGGAGTTTCTTTTGAAAAAACGGTTTAGTATGATACTAGTTAGAAAATGTTTAAAACTAAGAATATTTTAGTAAAGAGTTTTAAAGTTAGAGAATGGTTAAGTAGTATCACGCTAATACCTTAACATCAGGCTGTTTAAAAATTTGCGCCAAAGTGTTTATTACTTAATAATTTGCCTTGCCTAGTCTTTGATAAATTTTGAGAATTTTCATTTTGTATTGCAAGTAGTAGCCCGTGGCGTAATGGTTAGTGCGTTGAACTATCATGCCAGAAGTCTGGGGTTCAATACCAGCTTCTTCCACCTTAAGTTTTTTCGGAGCTTCTACCTCTTGCGAGGAAGTGACAAATCCTCCAAGAGTATCTCTTGTCATAGAAAAATGCCGCTCACCTTAGCCGTTCGGATTCGGCAATAAACTGTAGGTCCCCTCCATCATCCTGCAGACACGCACACAGGAATGGTTGAGAGTTATAAGTCGCTGGGCCCTGGTTCTTCATGAGCCGTTTGTGCCACCAAATTTATTTATTTTGTTTTATTGCAATTTTGTTTATGTTTTTTTTTTTTGAAAAATAAAAAAAAAACATAGAAAACCTAGCAGGTTTCTTATTCCTGGAATATGTATCTCGAGAGCAAATAATGCTATCGACTTCGACTCAATTTAATTCAACAGGGTGTTTCGCATTAAGTATAATAAAAAGCTAGAGCGTGTAGGGTTTGGTAATGGGGGTGGGTCTATTTCCCCCGTTTAAGCGGGTGGGGGAATTTTCTAAAAAAAATCGACTTGAAATAGAAAAAAAAAAACATTAAAAAACAACGGCAACAGTAACAATAACATCATATACTTTTTTGTTTTTCATATTCGGCACTCATATCAATTTCAAGTCAAACACTAAAAACTGGTCAGCCTTAGATTTTTTTAATGAATTTTAAAAGTTTTGTTTAAGGTCATTGCAAGGTCATATGAATTTTTGAGCACCTCATTTATTGGATGTTCGAAAAAAAATATATACCATCTGAAAAGTTACTTAATCCCCATAAAGTATCAGATGGTTTGTGAAATTTTTTTTTTCTAGTTCGTAGGGATTTTTAACACCTCATTTGTGGAAATAAAAAAAAATAATTATGCCATCTGAAAGTTTATTGAATCCTCATAAATTGGTCAGGCATATATAGGGCTGTGAACTCTTAGCACCCCATATATGGGATATTCGCAAAAAAAGCATGCAGTCAAAAAGGTCAGTAATTGGTCATAAAAGGTGAGGTAGTTTAAGAAATTGGTCAGGCTTAGAAAATTTTTAATCCAGGGTTGAAGTCTTTCAAGGTCACCCGCGATTTCTGGCACCTCATTTAAGAAATATTCGCAAAAAAAAGTATACCACTTGTAGAGGCACTGGATAATGATAAAAGGTCAGGTAATTTAAGTAATTGGTCAGGCATAGTTTTTTTTTAAATCATTTTGTAAAGTTTTTTTTCAAGGTCATTACAAGGTCACATGAACTTTTAGCACCTCATTTATGGGATATTCGAAAAAAATGTATATATACCATCTGAAAGGTAGCCCAATCCTGATAAAAGGTCAGCTATTTTCAGACATAGATGGTTTTTTGACCCTTCATTTTTTTTTCTTAAACTCATAATTAAAAATCCACAGCTGACCTATTTCTGAAACTGCCTGACCTTTTTTAAAGATTAAGTAACATTCTGGATGGTATATATTGTTTTGAATATCCCATAAATGAGGTGCTAAAAGTTCATGTCACCTTGTAATGACCTTAAAACTTTAAAAAATTATTGAAAAATATCTATAGGCCTGACCAATTACTGAGATTACCTGACCTATAATTATGACTATCCAGTATACTTTTTTTTGCGAATATCCCATATATGGGGGTGCTAACATCCCACAGCCAATTTCTGTTAAATTTGTCTTACCAGAGTGCTTTAATTCAAAACCAAAAATATGTCTCCGTGGGTAAGAGTGTTATTTAGCATCTTTGGCTTTCCGTTCGATTTTCTTTCTTTTTACTCATCTCCTTCCTCTTTAAATAAAACATCATCCATTTTCCGATATGCGCAAATATATTTTTCATTTTATTTTATTTATTTATCTTTTTTATTATTTATTTTTCGTTTTTATTTCATTTTATTTTAATACTTTCTCTGGTTTACTTTCAATATTTATTGTATAATACAAGTTTTTTTTTTTTTTTTTTTTTTTTGTAATCGCTAGAACTACAGCCTAAAAGATAAAATGTGAATTATTTTTGTTTTTGTTTCCTCAGTAAAACATAATTTTAAATAATTTTTCTTTCCATTTTTATTTTTCGATTTTTATTTTTTATACAATCACAATATTTTTCATTTGTCAGTTTTGTCTGGTTTTTGAAATGTAATATATTTATTTTATTCTTCCTTCATTTTGTTTGTTGTTATTCTTACATAGACTGAGTGTACATAATTTTTTTCTTAATAATTTTGATTTATTTATTGTTTTATAATTTTAGATCTTAAATTTGTTTTTAAAATTTTAGAAGGAGAACAATGTTTTATATTTTTACAACGAAATTAATACTTGTGTTTAAATATTAATTTATCTATCATAAATGACCGAGTTTTTGGAATTTTTGGAAGTCATCAAATAAAATTAAAAGAGTCAAAAAATATTTTTTAATTGAAAAGGAGATTTTATATATTATTTTGTTTTGTTTTTGATAATTTTTTTTTAAATAAGATAAGATTTTAAATTTAAATATATATAGATATATATGTATGTAGGTATTTAGGTATATTTCACAATTCAAGGAATAGTTTTATAATTATAAAGTTATTAGAGAGATTTTGTGCTTTAAAGACACACGACAAAAATGATATTTGTTTGGTTGAAATTTTGTATGTTATATGTTTTAATGATTTTATGCATGATTTAAGTAATTTAGTAGGTATATGTCCAGGTTTATAATTCGATCTTGAGTTGTTGTTCCATGTGTGAGCGATTGTTTTTTGATGTGAACCGTAATTAGGGCAGCGTGAATATTCATATCTCCAGAATATTTGAAATAAAGATAGTTGTTTATCTCAGAGTTTCTTTAGTTGAAAAATGATCCCTTTTTTTGGAGAGACTTACCGGATTTGTGATTGCTTAAAATTTAAAGATGTTCTACTCTAAAATTTATTCTTAAAAAAATTTTAAATTATAGAACATTTTTCCAGAAAATTTGTTCGGATCGGCTTGGAAAATAAAAGAGAAAAATAAGACATTTGCTTCTGATGGTTTTCTGAACTTAAAAGATACAAAATTTCCTTTAATGGGAACTTATGGTAATGAATTAACACTTTCAATGACATCAGTAAATATTTATATAACCTTGCTTTATCCCTGCTTCCAGTTTCTAGTTAATCTGATAAATTAGAAACACCTCCATTATTTGAGGTATTCATAATCTAAGGAAAAGGTGTTTGTAGCAGAATTTCAAAGAAATCCGAATTCGAGTTATATTGAACTTAAAACTTTTAAATTAAACCAAAAGATTGAAATAAAATTCGAACGAGATATTTTTGGTTACCCATACTGCGGCGAAGGAAATGCTCTCTTCTTGACTGTCGTTACAGAATTCTGTGTTACTTCAGTCTATATACAAGTATATGTAACCCTGGGTTTTATAAGGGGCTTGGAATATTCGTGTTCTGTACAAAAATAGGATTTTATAAAATTAATCAATAATTTGTTTAGTATACCTGTATTTATACACAGTTTTCTTGAGACACACTTTGTAGCGAAGAATTAAACAATTGCCCTTTAGTAGCATTGAATTCCCCTTTTTAGATACCTGATGCCGTTCTACAAAGTCATTAAAAGTGCTACTAGCTAAGGGAGCCATTATGCCCAAATGTGATTTACTAAGTATCAGTAGCTACTTACCTACTTAAAGAAAAACTTCAAATATATATTTTATATTTAGGCAGTTTTATCGCTCATTTTCACTTCCCAAGAGATTAATAAAATGACATTAAGAATATTAAATTGAAACATGTTTAGTAACAAGAGAAAATGATGAACGAAGGCGTTTCAAATTAATATATAAGCATACAAGAAAGCTTTCAGTAAATTTATACTAGTGGGCTGAGAATTTGTTAAAGATAAAGAGAACTTGAAGGTTAAAGGGCAATTATATCCGAGAAGCTATTACAACTCAAAACAACATCAACCTTCCTTGAATACCTTACAGGCAATAAAGCTGCTCGAGTGCTTTATGCATATCTTTATATGGATTTCACAACGAACCAAAATCTCGAATTTCGACAGCAAGATTACCAAATCTCATAGAATCATTCACACCGCATATAAACCAGATTTTGTTTGACATCTCAAAAAAAAAAAAAAATCGCAATGTTGGTAGAAAGCCCCAAGACAATTTTACACAATTCATTCAACCCTCACTGAAATCTAAACTATCTTTTCATTGCCCTGGATTTTTTAAAATCTGTATTCCCCTGCCCTCTCACCAAAATTTTGTCACATCATTGACATAAAATAAAATATTTATCAAAGAAAATAATTACGTACACATCATTTTCACCTTCATATAGTTTGGATGTTCCTGCTTGTACTTGAAGTTGAAGTTACTCAAGATTTTGGTTTCAACAGCTGATTGATGATAGGGTTTTCGTATGTTTAAAGTGAGAATACAATTAATATCATAATCACAGCTGCTAAAGCGGATTTGCAAATTTACTGCTTTAAAAAAAGTGTAATTGTTCGCAATTATCTTGATGGAAGCACTTTTTATTAAATTAAATTAAAGTTTGCCTGCGAACCCTGTACCGCATCCACTTTTTTTTTTTAATGGATAATAAGAATTCATCAAAATAGCTTTTCAGTCGATATAAACCAACTCAACGTGCACGAATAAAAATTATAGTAAAATTTGTTAAAGATTGAATAAAATAAGAAAAGTGGGTATACGCCCTAGTGTACCACATTTTAATTGAAATAATTTCAAATTTTTTTTGGAGCGACTCGTTTATTAAATTTATTAAATCTCATAGTTATGTAGTTGAGACTATTAACATACATATGTACATTTTTTTATAATTTTGATGGTCGAAGCGTTTTAGAAGTCGAAGGATCTTCCTTTGAAATTACTTTTTTTTTTTTAATTTTTTTTTTTTTTTTAAAGCTTTATTTAATTTAGTTTTGTTCTTGGATATATTATGTTCTTATCTGTAACCATTCAGTCTAAAGGGGTTTTTTTTTCAGCAATTATTTCATGCTTTGGAACAGCTAAAATGCTTCAAAAAATACTTGGCCATTGCAGTTGAATAAATTCATTGCAATAAATCATGTGAACCAATAATAAAAAATCAAACAATTTATTCGGTATCAAGTGCAATATCATTAAGATTAGCTATATCTATAGCTATTCAGATCAGTGCTGGGGGGCATTTTTAACAGAATTCCCTCCACGCGGTCGGTAAATTCCCTTTTTTCCCACAAATATTTTCTTTTTTCCCTTTTTATTTCCCACAGAAAAAAAGTTTAAAAGTGGACTTAAAATGAAAAATTTTAAAAAAATTAAAAACCAACAAAGCACATAAATAATGTTTAATTTGAATTTTTGGGAAATTAAAAAACAAAAGAACGAAAATTTTAAAAATGAAATAAATTTTTTTTAAAATTTTTTAAAACAACTTGATTTAAAAAATTACTAAAAAAATGAAATATTAGCCGTCAAAACATCCTTTTATTTTAAATAATTTTTTCCATTATAAATTAAATTTTCAGAAAATGCCACCTCCAGCCTCAGGGGTGTCCCCCCATAGAATGACCCAAAAATCATACCCCCAAAATGTATTACACGAAGTAGATGACACCCTATATATTATTAAGTGCATACAAGTACCAAACTTGAAGCAAATCGGCCCAAGCGTTTATGCTTTATTAACTGTGGAAGTGAAGAAGCAATTTATTTCTGGATATATCATGTTTTTTCTAAACACTAAAGATATATAACTGAACACGAATATAGAAATAATCACTAAATATATATATCTAGTCGTTGATAGTACCTACTATATTCACGATCGCGACTTGTACCTATTGTGTAATTTATCAGGTGTTAAAAAATCTTCTAAGAAATCATTCTGACATTTCTTGAACTTTATTTTCACTTGTTTCGAATTAATTGATTATAATTTTGTTGATTTGCTCTTTTCCGGGTAAAATTTCAAAAATCAAAGAATTCCCACAAAATGGGTCGGTTTTCCCTTTTTCCCTTTAGAGGTTAAAATTCCCACAAAAAGGGATTTTTCCCACGATCCACCAGCACTGATTCAGATAGCTTTTATTTGTTGTTGCATTATTTATCTTCAGCTGCAAAGGATACAAAGAAATGCATATAGAATCCAAAAGATTGCATTCAATGGTAACATTTTTTTGTGATTTTTAAACATTTAAAAAATGTATAAATTTTTTCAAAAGAACACGTTTTAATTCCACGATGAAACTATTGATCGGAGATGAAAAATAGCTGCGACAAAAATTGAACAACCGGGGACGTAATTACCTAAGTTCTTGAGACGAAAATCGAAAAGAAAGAAGAAAAAATCGAATCTCTTTCTATTAAACTGGTTTTCGATTTATATTTTTAAAACTAATTTTTATTAGTCTGCTTAATTCAAACAATAAAAAAAAGAGACCTACCCTGCCCCTATCTTCATTGCAAGCCTGTTCATATCAGATGGATTTCATTATAACTTGATTTTTTCCGTTTTGTGTACTTCTGTCCTCAAAAAATTCAATAGTAGGTACACTCAAAGCTATAAAATTCAAAATCAATTTCAAATGGAATTTAATTGGTTATCATCATACCTATACTTATAATTGAATTCAAAACATTTTGTAGCCCTCAAGAGTCTATATCTACAATAATATAAATTACATGTCGTCCTTCTATTCGGAGGTAGACTAGATAAATCAATTGAATTCCATCACGTATATTATTATATCCCTTATTTTGCTATTCCAATGCCAACACGAGGATATAATATCCATCATCGCATTGATTCCGCACCATAAAAACCTCACCTTTTTTTTCCGTTTCAAATTATTCGTCCATTTTACCCCATCATTACAATGAACAATTCACCTTTCCGGCAATTTGCACACATCATCCTGCTACACACAACTGGGGGTGGGGGAAGTGGGACGCGCGTGGGTGGCAACAAGACGACAAACCCAAACTCGATTTTCTTTTTGGAACAACAATTTAATTTTTATAGATGCTCATGTAAACGATTTTTTTTTTCTTTGTGGATTTTGTTTAGATGAATTAACAGGTAAATATTTTTTTTATTTCTTTGAAATATATAATACGGGGGAGGGGGGCACAATGATAATGTACTCCGTATCACTTGATTGAGTTATTTTTTGTTTTTTTTTTTTGCAAATCGAATACAGTTAGCTCCGAAATCATTAATCCACAGGAATTTGTAAATATGTATCAAACAATCTCCTAACCATACCTAGGTACATATGTGTCATAAATTTCATATTGGCTAATCATTTATTTTCAGCATCAACTCTCATTAAGTTATTAACTTTTTTATACCATTCAGGAATGTATAATGCGTACAACTTTGTTCCCTCTATTTTCATAACTAAATCCGTATTTTTACTAGTTATGAAAAAATATAACTCGATTAAAGTAATTCGCATTATGTTCGTGCTAAGGAATTAGACGAGTTTATACCATCGGATGAATTTATAAAATTTACAATTATAACTACTGAAACTTGGCCCTATTGTATGCAATTTTCAAAATTTCAATAAATATATGAAATTTCTGAAATTAATTTTGGTTTTATACCAATCAGATTTTCATTTATTTAAAACCTATCATAGGTTGATTTTCTTTTTCAATTATAGGAACATATATGAGATTAAGAGGATATAAACTGACAAATAAAAATCGTTTCAGATATTTTACACAACATAACCCGTGCTGCTGTGAATTAGACCAGTTTATACCAACTCAATTTTTATCTCCTTATACTCATAGATTAGATGGTTTAGTTGAAATTTGAAGTTTGTTATTATAAACATCATAAATTTAGAAAAATTCACCCACATCCACGCCCATTTCTCTTATATTTTAATTTAATCGTTATTTGGCAACCTTAAAAAAAACCTGTAGCTCTATTAACCTTAAGGCATGACAGTTTTTCACACCCAATTTTTTAATATAATTTGGGAAATTGTTAATTATAAAATGTTTTCTTATAAAATGTCTGCTGAAAGATTGAAATTTTATAGGAGTTTTAGAAATGCGTAGCATAGCAGGTAATATTATGATAAAAATTTCATAATCCATTTCTACATCCATAATTTTTTTTTCTTTATTAATTAAACATCAACACTAAAAGTGAGAATGTGAAATTTTTTTAATTCTTTATACCATTCAGTCGTACCTACCCTACAACTGTCATTTAGGTCTCATTTACATGAGTGACAGAGTACCATTATTTCTGTCATTTTATACCAATTGTCATAAAACGAGATAATGACAAACAATTGGTATAAATGTCAAAAAATAGTGACGTTTGTCAATCGTGCAAATGAGCTGTAACACTTGGTTCCAACATAACCTAATTGCTATTCCTTAAATATTTTCTTCAAATGAATAGCACCTAATAGAATTAGACCAGTTTTTACCAACCAACGATTAGATCAATGAAAAAAACTAGTGCTTTCATTAATAATATCAACTTTTTAACTTATTCATCTATAAATACAAAAAGCAGAAATTTCCAAAATTTGTTTCTTTATACCAATAAGGTCTAAAGTATATATTAAATATTCTACAGCTTTTATTCTTGATTTTTTTCTGTGAAAAAAATCGTTTAATTAGTGTTTTTAGGTGGTGAAAACAGAAATTTTATTCGAACATGCCTTTTATGTATTATACCAATTAACTACCTATATAAAAAAAAACCTTTTGTTTTGTATTGCTGCATCGTTAATTGTTTTGTATTGCAACATAAACATAACAAATATAAAATAAACAAAATTTTAATTTCTTAGAGCCTGAAAAAACAAATCAACAAATTTTAGACCAGTGAGTGGGTAGATCACTTACGGTAAGTGTAATTTTAAGATCAACTCCATACTTGAAAGTAGAGCCTTTGGAACGTTTAAAATCTATTAATTTTCAGTAATTTTGGCGTAGGAAACTATTTGTATTATTTATACCAGTCAGAATATACCATAACATGAATGAAGACAAAAATGCAACTTAAATTTATTTTTTAATAAACAAATATGAAAAGTTTCTCGGAATGTTTTCTAAATACTATTAAAAATGATGAATTTAGAAGATCTATCGTTTTTGTTTGGTATAATTATTCAAAACACATTCCAAGCCAGATATGAATCAGTCCTTACTGACTTTTTGAAGAAAAAGAAAAATTAAGAAATTACAAAACGACATAGTATGTACTCTTGGGGCTCAAATATTGAACTAGAAATTTTAATTGTAACATAGAGATATAGCTTCTTTTTTTTTTTCAATCGATAATAATTGGGCGCCATTTTTGGTTTTATTTTCAATGATATCAATTCCCTAGACAATCGATCTTACAAATTCTGTTAGACTATTTTTTTTTTTCAACAGACCTCAATCAAGTGACGTGGAGTGTACAAATTTATAAATGCGTTGTTTTTCAATGTAAATTATAAATGTAAATATATGAACTCACCGTGCTAATAATTTTTTTGTGGCTATGTGTGAAAAAGATTTTTGTTTGTTTAAATGTATGTAGCTAGTAGTGAATGAGTATGTGTGTGTTTGTGGAAAAATCTGAATATTTATTTAAGTTTTTGTTTTCTTTGTCATTATTTTGTTTATCTAGATATCACCCTGCTTATGCAATTTTACATCATGAAGTACAAAACTAAAAATTTCAAAATCTCATTTTAACGAACAATCATTTTCCCTTAAATAACCTTTCTCCCTCTCCCACTCTTCTTAAACTGTGCAGGCTTTTGTTACTTTAAATATATTTTTTATGTTTTTTTTTTGTTTGTGTATTTTCAGTTCTACTCGATTTTTTTTTCTTTTTCCTCTTCTAACTGTACACCCTTTTTACTATTTTTTTTTTAATTTTTTCTTATTTTTCTTTTACATTCCGCCTTCAGTGCCAATTTACTGGCACTGTCAATCTAATGCCGTTATTGCTGTGGCATTGGCCTCTTCGGTGGCACTCTGTCGATACCTTAGAAGCTACACATCCTCGTAGCTGCGACATTGCGGCACAGGTCCCGACCAATTGCCATCGGGTAGGCATTTTGGACGCTCTGGCGGCCCGGCTGGGCTATATTCGACAAAGCCTGGCCGACACTGGACACTGAGGAAGTCACCGGAATCGTAATTGAATTTGAGCGGCGCTATTAGACCGTTTGGTGGATCTCCCGGATACGGACACTGAGATTTGCCTGCAAAGATGAAATGCGCCTCTGAGTGTCTCTGCGTCGGAAGGAAGAGATCAATTGATGTGCCACTGTACTTACAAAATGGTGGCGGATGGGACCAGAATCCAGTTTCGGTGCAGACAATGCTTGCCTCACCCACCAGCAGGTGGCCTTCGTTGCAGCTAAACGTCACTAGAGCACCAACAGCGTAGCGACGATGACTACTCGAGCCACTGGTTCCACCGATGCGGCCATTAAGTGGCACTAACGGTGCCGGACATTGGATAGCTATTATACGAGATAGAGAAGAGTAATTTAAAAGTAAAAATCAAATTAAAATGTTAAATTTTTGTTTAGAAACTCAAGCGAAAAGGAAAAACAAGAGTTTAACCATTTAGAAGGTGAATTTCACCAGTTAATTATAATGGTAAAAGAAAATATATTTTATGGTATCTACTTATTAAAGACTTTTGTTATGTCGATTTTTTTTAATTTTGAGATTTATGTGAAGAATTTTGAGGACATAATTTATGTACATTACTAAAGCGCTCAATACACGATACAATTATCGTACAAAAGTTGAATCGCATAAGATGATTGTATCGTGTGTGTGTAAACGAAAGTATCCGTTCTACAAAAATCGCACGGTCGAATGCTATCAAGCGAAGACGTAGTCAAATCGATGTTTTCTGTTTAGACTGCTAGTATACACATGAGAAGAATGGTTTGCATAAAGAATTCGTTGAAAAATACAGGGCGTTGTCTTGTTTGTGGAAGATGAAAATGAGGAACTTTTTTGACAGTCGACGAAATCGTGAATTAATTGTATGGTATCGGTACGATATGTTTGGGACAAAACATAATAGAAGCATAAAATCGCAATCGTTTGTCTGATTTCTTTCATTGTATACATAGTTTTATTTACGAGAAAAAGGATAAGGTTGTTTAATCATTACAAACAACTGTTCCTCAAACATTGTGTCGCATCGCAGCCAATCCGAATGAAAATGGAAAACGTCGATAGAATTTTTTTCTGAAATCGGATACATTTTTTTCTGAAGGGATACCTCTAAAAATTGTACACATTCTGATAATATTCAAAATATTCTAATCATTTCTGAAAAAAAAAACTCATTTTTTTACCAGTTGCTATTGCATAAGAAAAATATGCATATTGACAATCTTGCTATTTTGAAGTCAAAAATTAATAATTAGGTTTAAGTGTATGTAAGATATTTTTTAAAATAATTATATTCAATAAGGTGGCATTTAGAAATTTTAAAAACACACACTTTGTTGTTGCTTCGAATAAAAATTATTTTAATTGCGTATTGAGTGTTAAAAAAAATTGTTGGTGGTTTACCTTTTTTCAACGATTTCGATATTGTCCAATAGTGAAATAGAATATTTAATAGATCAAATACTCAGAGTAAATGCTATCTTATGTAAGCAAGTTCTTAACATAAGAAATATTTATCTTTATAAAAAAAAAAATAGTTGAAAATGTTTCCTCAAAAAAAAAATTCTAAGTCAAAAAATTGAGAGAAACAAATTTAAATTTCGTACTCAAACTTAAAATATGTATCTATTTGGTAAAAACAAAAAAATAGTATTAAATATCAAAAATCATTTTTGTTTCTTAAAAATTTAACTTAAAGGATAGCTTCATCTCATGCCTTAAAATTAATCAAAAAATAGATATTTATAAGATGAAATTGGGTAAAACTTATTAAAGGGTTAGACATGATTAAAATTTAAGTATTAATAGTGTGAATTGGGGGAAAAACATAAAATCGAATATATTTTCTTTTCGAATTTCCTATTGTTCGAAAGATAAAAGATATATATATTTCAAAAATTAGAAACAAACAATATTGAAAATATGTACATTTGTACTTTGAAATATGAGGTAAATAAAAAGAAATTATGTTGAGAAAAAGAAAACCTGTTTCTACCATTGAAAACTTTAAGATTTCTCCTATTTTTTGTAGATAAGAAAAACTATTTGTAGTAGCCCGTGGCGTAGTGGTTAGTGCGTTGGACTGTCATGCCAGAGGTCTGGGGTTCAATACCAGCCGCTTTCACCTTAAGTTTTTTTCGGAGCTACTACCTCTTGTGAGGAAGTGACAAATTCTCCCAGAGTATCTCTTGTCATAGAAAAGTGCCGCTCACCTTAGCCGTTCGGATTCGGCAATAAACTGTAGGTCCCCTCCATTCCTGCAGACACGCACACAGGAATGGTTGAGAGTCGTAGGTCACTAGGCTCTGGTTCTTCATGAGCCGTTTGTGCCACCAAATTTATTTATTTTATAAGAAAAACTGTTTAAATCATCAAGTTGTCAGTCTTTCACTTATTTCAAGTTAGTAAGTTAATTTATTTTAACTGAATTGGTGTGACTGAAAAAAACTAAAACAGTTCTTCTTCGTCATTGTCACCATCAGGCTCTGAATTAAAAAAAAAAAATCGCAAATAAATATTTTCTTTTGAAAATTTTCTTTTATGAGCTCTTGTGACAATATTTTAATTTATGTATAAAAATTATGTCAAAAATATTGAAACGCGAGACACGTGCTTCAATATGGGAATAACAACATGACACGTTTGCATTAATGTGACACGAGTTAAGGCAAGTTACACGCGTCATACGCGCCATATGCGTCTCAATATGTGCCTAGCCTAACAGTTTGGTAAAAGTGTATAAATAATAATTTTTCATTAATAATAAGATAAACTTCATTTGGTACCTTAACGAAATAAGAAAACAAAATTTTACTCCTTTAGCTTTTACTTCGAAACGTCAAAACTCTTACAAAATATATTTATGTAAGAAGGAAAGTTAAATTTCTTAATTTACCATTTGGCACAAATTACTCCGTACAAATCATAACGTTGCTATTTAAAATACCTAACATATGTGACATATGTAAAAATAAAATTAAAAAAAGTACGCATACGCCCAAGTGTACCTACAATTTGTTCTTTCATTGTACTACAATTTCAGTTAGGTAATTCTAAAATTTTCCTTCAAATCAAATGAATCGCAATGGTATACATAACCTAGTCGACAAAATATGATTTCTTTGTTGAGGATACCATAATATAATGGTTTTCCTGAACATCAGAGATGAACAAAATGGCTACTTAAAAATAATTAATTTGACTACAGTGTTATATCTGTAAAGGCCAGTTGAAAAGACTTGGCTCAAATATTGATCCTCGTTTTAAATAATTTATTTAATTTTAGTTTTAAAGATTAACATCAAAAAGTATATTATTTATTTTTTTTTTTAAATTTGAAACTAAAATTTTTTAAATCAATATTGCTGGTGAAATTTACCTTATTGTTTTGTCCGCATGTCATACACATTATATTATATACATACCTCTACACCTTGGCACTGGTCCACTCCAAACGCCACTTGGTTCGCACTCCAATCCAGGTGGCCCGCTGAGCTTGAAACCCCACTGACACTTAAATACCGCCCGACCCCAGGCCGATGTATTCAACTCGACGAGACTTAGATGCGAATCCTCCAATATCAGACGGGGGCACTGGACCGCCTGGCACGTAGGTGGTGGTGTAGACCAATTACCTGAAGCCAGACAGGTTGAATTTACGGTACCTTCTACCCGATAGCCTTGGGGACATCTATAGAGTGCTCGTTGACCCAACTTATTGCCCTCGAGGCGTAATGACAACGGTGCAGCGGGCTCAGTTAGCTGTGGACATGTTGATGTTGCCACAATAATTGAAATGCTGTTAGTTAGGCCGCGCGGTGAGGTGCAAGTGAATGTGCCCGAATCACTGTTCTGGATATCCTTGATGGTCAGGCGATATTTCGTAGATTTTTCCTCATGCACTGTCGACCAACCTGCAAATAAGCAAGTGATGGTACAAGGGAGTGGCGATGGAAGCATGTGGAAGGAGGGAGGTTGGTGTTTTAATTAAGATAAAATGATTCACTCTTCAGATCAACCTACCCGTATTGTATTGCATGTACCAGCTGGTCCAGGTCCATTCGGGTGTACCGCGAGCTCTGGGATACATGCAGTCCATGTGAATGGTGCTGCTGGGCAGAACGGCCAAGACTCCGGACGGCTCAAAAGCCCCTGAGCCGGAACCAATTTTTATCCGGATCGATGGTGCACTATCGTCGGAGAAGTTTGTTAGAAGCGTAGTGGGGACGCACGATGGCATACGTGGCGCCCAGAGACCGTTAGAGCATAGCACTCGTGACTCGCCGAGTAATTTATAGAGGCCGAGATCTTTACAGCGAGCTTGAAGCGAATGGCCGTGTGGCAAATCCCAGCCAACGTTCTGTTCGGGATTGAAGTATACGTTATCAAATAGATAGAGGGAGAGAGAGAAAGAGATAGAGATAGAGAATGAGATGAGGGTGAATTGCAACCGTTATAAACGAAGGAGCAAAAAATCGTGCAGAGGAGAGGTATCGATGGATGAGTGTGGTGTTCGAAGGATGTTTCTATAGCGAGAAGTGGTGTTGTATGTGTATTTGTTGTTGTTATCGTCCGCGTTGTTGTTGCTGACTCTGTAGGGAGTTGTTGATTGTTGTTTATATAGAATGTGCAGCATAGAGTGAGATTGTGGATGGAAATGAATGTTGGCTTGGAGGGTGTTGGTTGTATTTATATGTCTACACGTTTATGGCTTAAATAGTGATTGAAAAGTTTTGTGCATCGTTATCGATGTGAATCGATGGGGTGAGGCGAGTGGGTGAAGTTGAATTTTCTGTTGATTTTTTGACTTTATATGCACGCGAAAGCGAATGTGTGTTATTCTTCTTCGAAAGCTTTATTAATAGTGAATGGCGGTTGCATGTTGGATTAAAGTCGATTTAGATGAATGGCAAGCAAATGGGATTTAAATTAATCCGTAAATCGATTTGATATGGTTTTCGATGTTTGAACACGAAAATAATCAAAAAAAAAATAATAAAAAATAAAAACGAATGAATAGAACTATTACCAAATCAATTGAGTCAACTTTCTATTCATGTTCATGGGTTTCTTTTTCAATTGAACATGGCCATGAAGATGATTGGAGATAGGATTCGATAAACTATTAAGGAGCTTCTATAAATTTTTTATTTTATATAAGAAGCTGAAGGATTAAATTTATTTTCTATCGATTTGTAAGTCGTAATTTTCTTTAAGTACCTATATCTTTTAAAGTTGGGTGGTATTTGTGTGGTAACAGAAAGCTAGATTTTTAACAAAAATGTGCTGGAGCCTTGGCAACTTTTATATAGGTACCTATATTTTAAAATTTTTGTCAGGTTACGGTTTTTTCCATTGAGCGCATCCAGAAGGCTTTTGAAACCCTCGAAATCATAGTTCTTCTTAGGAAAAAAAGAACATTATTAGAGTGGATATTTAATGCGTTTGGGTGTATTCGTCTTGAACAGCGATCCAAACAAGGAAAATCATCGCTCTTATCGAGGTAACCGAGGATAGATTTTGAGTATTCAATGATAAAATTGAATTCTTACTCAAGAAAATAATAATTTATATTAAAAAAACTGCGCTTATCGAAACTCTGCCAACAAGCAATCATTTTATCGTTACTCGCATTGCTGCTTTGATCTTAGCACCTCATATTTGGAATTTCCGCAAAAAAGGTATAATGAAATCTAAAAATTCGATAATTGGTCATAAAAGGTCAGCTAGTGTCAGATGGCCAGCCTTAGATTTTTGTTAAAGAATTTTAAAAGTTTTGTTCAAGGCCATTCCAAAGTCATACAGATTTTTAGCACCTCATTTAGGGGATATTTGAAAAAAAAAAGTATATATTATCTGAAAGTTTACTGAATCCTCATAAAAGTTCAGCTAGTTTTAAAGAAATTGGTCAGGTATAGATTGTTTTTTTTTTATATAATTTTTATAAAAAAAAAATTGGAAATTAAAGGTACGACCTTTAATTTTTTTTTAATCTCATAACTAAAAATCTACAGCTGATAAATTTCTGAAGCTGCCTGAACTTTTGTAACCAATTACTGACCTTTAAGATTTCATACTTTTTTTGCGAATATTCCATATACAAAAATTACATTTTACAAAAATTGTTCTATGATGATCGGCCTGGCGACCATGAAATAAATAGCTATAACTCCAGCCTATAAAACTTGGTGGTAGCTCACTCAAGTTGTTGTTCTTTCATTCAAAACTTTCAAAAATTATTTTATTTAGAAACAAAATTTAAGAATTAATTTCTGACTTTGGAAATCTTGTTTTCTGATATTGGAGGGCTTTACACTTTAGGTCGGTTATGAACTTATTCACAAAGTATATTTTGTTCGTTAATGGTAAAAAACTAGTGTCAGTGACTCACATTTTCAATTTTTTTGGAAGCATAAACGATCCAATTCACCACTTTTTTGATTTTTCATTTGTTTTGCAAATTTTCAACTCTAGTTTTTCATTATTAAAATGAGAAAATTTCAAATTTATTTAAGTCGTAGTAAAATATTCACTTTAAACATATCTTCGAATTCCCTTTTTGTGGCTTGGTTCGGTTCAGCAGTGAACCCTCCATTTTTAGTGTTGCCGTTTTTTTTTTTTTTTTTTTTGTTTAGGTAAATGCTGTAGAATACTATTGTGTATTAATTGGGATAAGACTTTTTTCTTAGAATTTGTATTTATTTATAGTATTAATATCTATCTTGAAAACACCCTGTATCTACATAAATAGTGATGTATTTAAAGTTCAAAGTGATGTATTGACGAGAAAATGTAATAGAAGTAGAAGATGGTGTGAATTATGCAACAAATGAAATGCAATTCTGAATTGTTTTTATTTATAATCGAAATTGATTTTCTACTCACGTTCTTTATAATCACAAAAAGATAATGCATAGAAAGAAAAAAAATAATTTTTATTATTTTTTTCTAAATTGATGAAAATATTTTAAAAATTAATTTTCATGAAATGTTATGAAAATTTCAGTTTTAACTGAAAAGTTGAAGATTAGTTTTTAATGTTTTTTCGTTTCTCCTAGCTCTTCCATATGATATTTTATAATGGGTAGTCGAACAGAATCCCAAAACCCAAAATTCAGAAAACGCAAAATCCAGGAAACCCGAAATGCCATTAATCCAAATTCGAAAAAAACGAAAATCCCGAAAACACAAAATACCGAAAATCCCGTAATTAAAATGAAAAATATAAATAAATAACGTTTCAAAATCATCTTCTTAGGGAAGGCGCTTACTGTAGTGGTGACGAAGTGGAGTAGTAGTGGCGCGCACGTGACTATAAGTAGCATCAGGTGGAATTATGGTAAAACCTATGCAAATAAATGAAAACGCGCTCATCAAAGTGGAGAGACGGTGGCATAATATTTTGCAGGTGGTGTGGCGCCAGTCTCCTGCCACATATCTAGAACATGTTAAATTTTCAAGTGGCAAGCGATTGGTGACGAATTGGATTTTTGTACTATACATACGAGTATGTTTGTGATTATTTATTGACTTATATACCGAGAGCTGGAGAACGTATTTTGCGGCTACATGAAATTTGGCCCCAATGAAAAATGGCCCCAAACAAAAAATTAAAAATGGCCTCAAAACAAAAATTTATATGAAAAGCAACAAAAACAAAAAATTGATTAAATTTTGTGAATTGGGGTTATTTTTCATTATTTTAGGGCCTTTTTTCATTTTAAATATGGGGTTAAATTTCATTATGAAAAATGGTACCACTTTTATCTTTTGTTGTTGCTTTACATATATATTTTTAGGGAAATTTTGGATTTGGTTTGAGTATTTCTTACACTTTTAGGACTATTTTTCATTAAGTTTGAGGTCATTTTTCACTTTTAAATTAGGGTCATTTTTCACTATGAAAAAAGCCCAAATTTTGGGGCTATTTTTCATTTTTCATTTGGGGTCATTTTTCATTGGGGCCAAATTTGATGTAGCCGTATTTTACCACTGCAGTGCACGTTAAATCACTTTCATACCGCCGACACTCCATCGCCAAGCCACTTGTTCACTGCCACTTGCTACTCTTTTACCACTCCATACTTCGTCAACACTTCAATGAGTGCCTTAGGAAGACTTTTACTGAAGAAAAACAAATTAATCATATAACGAAGAGAATAAAACAATACTTTAAATAAATAAATTATAACAATATCTACCTAGCTGTTTTTGTTATTGTAATTGACATTATCGAAAAAAAAATGCATTTTAACAACATCGCGAGATCCGGCTCTCTCAGGATCATGTATCATGATCGAAAAGTTACCTAAGGTTTTACACTGGTTGGTAGATGACTATTTAGTATATGGTAAGGCAGTGTATAATATACTTTAAAGAAAAAAGAAAACAGAGGGAAACTAACCAAACACGCAAGGAAAAAAGATATGGGCGCTCTGTTCTGTTCTTCCTTTGATCCACCCTGTTTTCCGGAGATTGGGTTTTCGGGATTTCGGAATTCTGATATCAACCCTTAATAAAGCTGTTACTATATTTTTTCCAAACAAAATTGTCAGTACAGAGCTCATGGAAAAGCTTTTTCCAAATCAATGGGACCTACTGATTAAGACATTTTTTATTTCTGTCAATTTGGGAAACGAATTTAAGGATATTGAACTTGAGACCCAGCAAGCCATCGAAATTCATAGCAATATGTCCAAAAATAGGTGTATTGTTTTGAATAAATATTAAAAAAAAAAACTGAACTTTCACAAAATATTTTAAGCACCCGAAAATCCTCTTTAATTTTTTTTTTTATCAAAAATCACAAACAATTATTATTATTCTATTATGTAAACCAATTTATGTCTCATGAAAACGAAAGCACTTTACACCCTCACCCTGAAACAGACAAACCAACTCAACCTCAACTACCAATTTTAAATGTCACTTTGCATAACTTCAACATAACAAAACAAAAAGCAAACTTATAACAATAAAAAAAAATTAACGCTCCACAGTTTTTGGACAAGTTAATCTCATTGTGTCGGCAATGCCATTAAATTAATTTTGCCCACTCAGATAATAAAGTGACCATAAGATTGTGAAAAGAGTGAAAAGTTACACAACCCCTGGCCCTCTATGCCTAACAAAAGCAGTAAGAAACCTTCTTTTCTTTCACCACAATAGAGGAATTATACCACAGCTATCACCTTAACTAACAAACAAGTACCGACCGGCCGTGTCTGTTTGATGGACCGGTGCAGGGCAGTGTTTGGTAGGTCGTAAGATGGTATTGGACTTTCAGGACTTTTAGGTCTTTGTAAAGCCATTTTTACCTTAAATGAGGGCATATTCTGCCTCCATTTTGTTTCCTTTTTTTTCCTCTCTGATTAATAAATTCCAATTTGTTATGCTTATCTTGTCAAAAGTTATTTTGTTGCTCATCCACTCATCTTTCTCCAACCCTCAGCTCAAGTTTTGAAGACAAAAGGAAAACATAACCTGTATGAACCTTCTTCCCTTCTATGTTGATATATCCCTCTCCCAGTTCCAACCAACCTCTAGCTGTCATTTTTGAAGCTTTAACATGTGCTTTTAGAACCTTTTTTTCTAACCGTTATTTGTGTGTGGTTTAGTTTTGTATTCTGTTTATTTATTCATAATTTCGTTTGATGGTTCTTGTTGTGTGTGTGTGTGTATGAAAGAGATGGCAAAATAAAAATATTCTTTTCTTTTATAAAAACTTACCACAGAAATGTTACGGTAGCTCAAGAGTAAATGTGGCGGGATTCGATTGACGTGGCAGCTCTTGTATAACGGTTGAAATTTGATGTGTCCATGTTCATCTGCAACAAGCGTTTTTGTTGTTTTTTGTTTGTTTGTTTGTTTTTTTTTTTTGATTTGGTTGATTTATTTGTTGGTAGGTATTTTAGAAAATGATTCCCGTTACCAATGCACATTCACAACCAGAAGAAGGGAGGGAGAAAAAAGAATAAAGAAAAGGAAAAAATAAATAAATTTGATTAAACACAAAATTAACAGCAAAAGAGTAAAAGAGAGATAGAGAGAGAGAGAAACAGATAGAAAGAGAGTGAAAGAAATGATTTGCAAGTGCTGCCAATTTGTTTATTTTTGTTTTGTTTTGTTCTATCCCCATAAAATGAACAATAAACACAAATTAAAGCAGTAAAATAACGTAAATGGAACATAAACAAAACGAAAACAAAAAATGATGTTGAAGTGGATGAATAAAAGGAAACAACATCAATTTTGGTTTTTCACAATATTGCTTGAGTTTATTCTCTGGCTAAAATATTTCAGAGGGAAAAATGTTATTTATTTTTATGTTCTTTCTTCATTTTTCTTTTTTGTTTTGTTTTTTTAATTAAAATTATGAATTTAAGTTCTACAAACACACACAGTCTCGTTTAACACTATGAGCTACTTTTGATCATATTCTAACGGTAAGTATCTAACATGAATTAAATGATTTTCTTCTGCAGAAGTTTTTGTTTTTCTTTCTTTTTTATTTTTATTTATTTTTCTTATTTTTGTTTGACTATTTTACTTAATACTTTTTGGCAGTTCAATTTGAGTATTTTCTTTGAATGTATTTTTTTTTTTAATTTTTATTTTTACGTTTATTTGATAATTTATGAGTATTTATGTGATTATTGACTTTTACTTACCCTCCTCATTTGTAGCACACAGCGGACCCACCCATTTGCCTTTGATGCAACGTATTTTACAAAGACGACGGTCACCAAGAGGACCAATTTCACCAGGGAAACGTATTTCGGAAACTTCTGTGAAATGAACTTGTTCGTCTGAGTCTGCTTCTTCAACTTCTTCCTCCTCGGATTCTTCTTCGTCGGGATGAACGGGCGAATAACCACCCTCTTCTTCAAAGGCTCCTACGGAATATTGAACAAAACAAATATTATTTTGGATGATATTGAATTATTGGGAATTTTAATGTTTAAGAGGGTATTATTTAGAAATTGGTAGGTATATATTAATGTCGTGTCGATATATCTTTTTATCCATGTACCTTTGTTGTATTCTGAGAAAATAAAAACTTTCATTGACACGTATGTACATACATAACCTAAACATACTAAAAATGGAGATTGAACACGAATTTTAATTTTAATTTTAATTTTAATTTTAATTTTAATTTTAATTTTAATTTTAATTTTAATTTTAATTTTAATTTTAATTTTAATTTTAATTTTAATTTTAATTTTAATTTTAATTTTAATTTTAATTTTAATTTTAATTTTAATTTTAATTTTAATTTTAATTTTAATTTTAATTTTAATTTTAATTTTAATTTTAATTTTAATTTTAATTTTAATTTTAATTTTAATTTTAATTTTAATTTTAATTTTAATTTTAATTTTAATTTTAATTTTAATTTTAATTTTAATTTTAATTTTAATTTTAATTTTAATTTTAATTTTAATTTTAATTTTAATTTTAATTTTAATTTTAATTTTAATTTTAATTTTAATTTTAATTTTAATTTAAAAAAAATCGCTTTTTTAGGATATTTAAAAAAAAAAAACAGTTAAAATCGATTGTCAAAACAGATTCTCAAGTTTATTGCCTTCTGCCCTTTTTTTGTTCCCTAAGCGCTTTAAAATTTGGGCACTTTGTTTCGTATTAATAAATTGTAAAATTATAAAATAAATTATAAGATGGGAATTTGCGTTAGACAAAATAAACCACCTAAAATAAACCACTTAAATTATTCAAAAAAAAATTACGTATACGCCAGAGTGTACCAAAGGATTTTCAAATGCAAAATAGATTGCTTTGTGGATTGTGGTTTTATTTTTATTTGTACAAAATAGTTTTGACTTTCCTCGACTCAAAGCGAGGCAATTTTATTTTAGAAACAATTTAAATTCCTTCCAATAAAGTCTCGAATCGAACCCGCATAGACCATCCATAGACGTTAAACTACAATATACCTCCCAATCGAGTCTTAAATTTAATTTTAAATCTTCCACTCTACAATTTAGCCTCATAAAACAAATTTGAAAACTTCTGATGCTGTATTTATTTATCCATCTCTAAGCGACACTGCCTACCCTTCCATACACCTTCCACCCGAAACAAATACACCATAAAAGCACAATTGTTTTCAACTCACCTTTATCCTTTCGACTGGTAGTCTTCGATCCAGAATCACCACCACCCTTGGGACGACTCAGAGCTCCTGTCGTTTTGCCAGATTTTCTCTTAACCCGTTGCAAATTGTCTGCATTTCCCGCCTTACTGCCGTCTGCTACAACTGTGCCATTATCATGCCTTAATCCTGCAGTGGGATTGCCTCCGTTGCGAGCTGACAATTGACTACTGCTGATGCTCCTTCCATCGAAGTAGCCATCCTTGCTGTTGTCAATATTTGTTGTTTCGATGTCGTTGTTATTTTCTCTATGTTGTCGTCGTTCAGTGATGACTTCCCCTTGCTCTTCCAAGCCAGCAGTTCCACTGCTCAACGATGACCTCCTTGTACGATGATGACGTTTGGGTGGCCCATTGTCTGCGGAGTGATTCGGGGCTTGTTTCGGAATTGGCTCATTTCCGTCAACAACAACATCCCCGGCAACTGCAAGCGGCTGCTGCTTGTTCTTGTTAGCATTTTTGTAGCTACTTGGTTTTGTTTTGCAGGATGTGTCTTTACTTTTTTTATCGCCGCTGCCTCCGCCACCGGAACATTTATTCGAACGTTCCTTGAGGTGCTTTTGCTTCATTTTGTGAAGTTTTTGTCGCAGTTCCTTATTTAAAGACTTGGAATTGAGCAAATCATCGAGATGCACGTAGTAGACCTCACCTTCGGCAGCCAATTTCGCACCACTCCATTTATCGTGTTCGGCTGCTGGCGAGTCGTCCTTGTGAATGGCGTGACGTTTGTATCTACTGCCACGGCCACTGCCCGTTCCACGACTTTGACCATTTTCGTTTTCCAAACGCCTTCTGCGTCCACCTGCACGACGTTTCTTGCCCATTTTACGCTCCATTCGCAATCGCTGTCGTCTGGCCAAGGGATCTTCGGTTCCATTTTCTTCTTCGTTTTCGTCGTCATGCAAGGCAGCAGCACTACCCGTTCCACCACCTTCCATGTCAATTTGGTACGGATTGATGGCCGAATCCGTATGGCTATTGGAAAGATCAATGTTTATGTGCTCAATGGAATCAGCATCGGACGTGGTGAAATCTTCGGGTAGATAAATTTGAGTCGTTTCAAATTCAACGTAAGATGCTTCGGTAGTTGGTTCAACTACCTTCGGTTTAATATAGCGAATCTCTGGTGCCCTACAGCCTGGCGCTGGATCTGTAATTAAAAAAAAAAAAAAGGAAATGTTAAAATATTAATTTGACTTGAATTAAAATTTTAAAGGAAAGCCTAGTGATGTATTATGTGAAAAATGAAATATCAAGATTTATTTGGGACATAAAATAAAGCTTTAATAACTTTAGGATTTGAAGAATACTTATTTTTTGCCAAACAAACAAACAAAAAAAGGAGAAAGGCGATTTGATTAAACGATTTAATTTTGGCAAGAATGTTTCTGCTATAAAATCATAGCATAGCAACAAAGAAAAATCTTAACACGCTAACTCTTCGGAGTTTTGGAAGGCTTTTCAAAATATCAAAGCAACAACAAAAGTGCTCCGATTTTAAGTATTAAATGATGAAGAGTTGAGAAATTAGTTTAAAAAAAAAAATCATCAAAATCTTAAAAGTTGTTAAAAAATTAAAGAAATTAAGAATATTTTGTGTTTGAATTCTGCTAGATAATGCAAAGAAAAACACTTAGCACCTGCGTAATTTAATTAAAATCGATTCAGTCGTTTTCAAAATACTAAATTTTCAAAAAAAAAATTGAAACTTTTTTAAAAATAAAAAAAAATATAACTTAATAATCGAAGCGTCTAGAACTCTAGAATGAGAAGGGGTCAAATGAAATTTTTTGATTTTTGTTTTTTTTTTTTAATTGATAAAGGTGTTAAGCGACATGGTCTATTAGTCGTTTCTCTACTGTCTTTACTTACAAAATAGCTTCAGATAAATACACTTTTGTTTTAATGTTTTTTTTTGACAAGAAGGGGCTAAGATCACTTAACACCTTTATGAGCTGAGAACTGAGATTTAAATAATTTTTTGTTTTTGCATGAAAGTGTTAAGTGCAAACTTAACCTTTAACTTTAAACCCAAAGAGCAACGTTGGTTCTATGAAAAGGCCATATCTGAGATTCCTAACAACAAAAAGAAGCCTATAAAACTAAACATTAAAAAAGCCACTTAACCCCTTTTTCAGAGAAAAAATTAAACTCATTTTTGCATATTTTTGCATTTTTTTTAAAACACGCCTTTCTCATGAATTTAAATAAAATTTGTTGATATACTAAAAATTGTAAATTTTTTTGTCTTTTTTCATGATATTTTTATAAGTTTTTCTCACTTTCAGAAAAAAAAAGTTATAAACGTAAAACTTTAAGCGATTATATCTCAAAACTTCAAAAATGTCACTTGACCCCTTCTCATTCTAGATGCTTCAATTGTTATAATTATAAATAAATAAATAAATAAATTTGATGGCACCAACAGCTCATGAAGAACTAGGGCCTAGTGACTTTCAACTCTAAACTCTCTATGGCGGCACATCCTATCGCAAGAGGCAGTAGCCATGAAAAACATTTTTATTAGGTAGAAGAGGCTGGGAATCGAACCCAGACGTATACTGCCGTGTTAACTGAAAATGACGTATCTGCATTTTTGGAGTTTTTGAGTTAAGACCACTTTTGATATCTCTGATACAGTTATTATTTTATTCTATTATAATATTAACAATATCTTGCTTCATTTCGGCTTAAAACGCTAAAGAAAAATGACGTATGTGCAAAGAACCATCCTATTTTTAAGAGAAATTGACGTATCTGCACATTTTAAAACAAAACGACGTAAAGCTGATGAAAATCGGCATTTTAATTTCCTCCAATCATTTTTCTCTTTTTATTATAATATTTTGATTTATTTTATTATTTGAATTTATGAATATATTATTTTTGTTAAAAAAAAAAAAACTTTTAAAAGCAACTGGGATAAAAGTGTTTCTCTTTTTATTACATATTATTATTGTACTATTCATTCTAGAATGTCAGTTTATTAGACTTGACCATTCTTTATTCCGTCAATTTCATTGAATTTGTGTTTCTCTTTTATTATTACAGACAATAATTAAACTTAAATGCCGTAACTACACGAAAAGCTTAAGACAAAATGACGTAACTACCAAAACCTACGTTTGTATTCAATACAAGCAAATACATTTTTGGTCAAAAAATAATAACTTCTCTACTTATTATTTTGTCAAAATATGAAAGACATTCATCCAAAAACAAAAAAGTTACAGATAAAAACAGGAAAACGCATTTATCTCAAAATGGCAAAAATGTAGATACGTCATTTTCAGTTAACACGGCAGTATATGTAAACTCTCTAAAATATCAGCTGTTATTGTCACACTTTCTCAGAATGGCGAATACCTTAAAGACCGCGAACTAGTATTATATGAATCCAATTATTATTATAACAAAAGAACAAACGAATTAATTATTTATTATAAAATTGTGCGACCGGCACACGCGAGAGAAAAGATCGAATTGACAAACTGTCAACCAATCAACGAAGGATGAAATAGAGAGAGAGAGAGACAGGAAAAATATTGCAATACACTGCAACAACGATGCAGCCAACCGGCTAGTCAGCTAGAACTGGGTTCGTCGAATTGCAATAAACACAAGAAGCGTACGATTGGTATCGAATTAATAAAAAGTGATTATAATAAAAAAAAAGGTGATAAATAATAAAACGATGCGTAAACGAATTTTGGTAAGCACAGGGGCGTACTTACGCTGAAGGGTGGGCGCCAGGAAACTGTTTATGGTAGTTTGCCTTAACCGGTATGCTGAAAATTCTTCTTCAAAAATATGAAGGAAACACAAATTTAAGTTCCCAAAAAGGTGATAAATAATAAAACGATGCGTAAACGAATTTCGGTAAGCATAGGGGCATACCTACGCTGAAGGGTGGGCGCCAGGAAACTGTTTAGGGTAGTTTGCCTTAACCGGGATGCTGAAAATTCTTCTTGAAAAATATGAAGGAAACACAAATTTAAGTTGCCAAAAAGGTGATAAATAATAAAACGATGCGTAAACGAATTTTGGTAAGCACAGGGGCGTACTTACGCTGAAGGGTGGGCGCCAGGAAACTGTTTATGGTAGTTTGCCTTAACCGGTATGCTGAAAATTCTTCTTCAAAAATATGAAGGAAACACAAATTTAAGTTCCCAAAAAGGTGATAAATAATAAAACGATGCGTAAACGAATTTTGGTAAGCATAGGGGCATACCTACGCTGAAGGGTGGGCGCCAGGAAACTGTTTAGGGTAGTTTGCCTTAACCGGGATGCTGAAAATTCTTCTTGAAAAATATGAAGGAAACACAAATTTAAGTTGCCAAAAAGGTGATAAATAATAAAACGATGCGTAAACGAATTTTGGTAAGCACAGGGGCGTACTTACGCTGAAGGGTGGGCGCCAGGAAACTGTTTATGGTAGTTTGCCTTAACCGGTATGCTGAAAATTCTTCTTCAAAAATATGAAGGAAACACAAATTTAAGTTCCCAAAAAGCTGATAAATAATAAAAAGATGCGTAAACGAATTTTAGTAAGCACAGGGGCGTACTTACGCTGAAGGGTGGGCGCCAGGAAACTGTTTATGGTAGTTTGCCTTAACCGGTATGCTGAAAATTCTTCTTCAAAAATATGAAGGAAACACAAATTTAAGTTCCCAAAAAGGTGATAAATAATAAAACGATGCGTAAACGAATTTTGGTAAGCACAGGGGCGTACTTACGCTGAAGGGTGGGCGCCAGGAAACTGTTTATGGTAGTTTGCCTTAACCGGTATGCTGAAAATTCTTCTTCAAAAATATGAAGGAAACACAAATTTAAGTTCCCAAAAAGGTGATAAATAATAAAACGATGCGTAAACGAATTTTGGTAAGCATAGGGGCATACCTACGCTGAAGGGTGGGCGCCAGGAAACTGTTTAGGGTAGTTTGCCTTAACCGGGATGCTGAAAATTCTTCTTGAAAAATATGAAGGAAACACAAATTTAAGTTGCCAAAAAGGTGATAAATAATAAAACGATGCGTAAACGAATTTTGGTAAGCACAGGGGCGTACTTACGCTGAAGGGTGGGCGCCAGGAAACTGTTTATGGTAGTTTGCCTTAACCGGTATGCTGAAAATTCTTCTTCAAAAATATGAAGGAAACACAAATTTAAGTTCCCAAAAAGGTGATAAATAATAAAACGATGCGTAAACGAATTTTGGTAAGCACAGGGGCGTACTTACGCTGAAGGGTGGGCGCCAGGAAACTGTTTATGGTAGTTTGCCTTAACCGGTATGCTGAAAATTCTTCTTAAAAAAATATGAAGGAAACACAAATTTAAGTTCCCAAAAAGGTGATAAATAATAAAAAGATGCGTAAACGAATTTTGGTAAGCAAAGGGGCGTACTTACGCTGAAGGGTGGGCGCCAGAAAACTGTTTATGGTAGTTTGCCTTAACCGGTATGCTGAAAATTCTTCTTCAAAAATATGAAGGAAACACAAATTTAAGTTGCCAAAAAGGTGATAAATAATAAAACGATGCGTAAACAAATTTTGGTAAGCACAGGGGCGTACTTAAGCTGAAGGGTGGGCGCCAGGAAACTGTTTAGGGTAGTGTGCCTTAACCGGGATGCTTAAAATTCTTCTTCAAAAATATGAAGGAAGCACAAATTTAAGTTCCCAATGGGGATTAATAATGATTTGCAGTTTAATTACTTTATTTTTTACTCACTACTTAGGTGTCATTGATCATTGCTTGCCTAAAAGCAAGAACCTATAGAAGAAATCCTTAACTACTGGTCTTGAACAGTTACCTTAGATAGCAAAATTAATTCTTTAATATCTATGTATAAAACCTGAGTTGCCCTATACAATCATTGTTAGTTACTCAACATTTTACCCTTTTATAAAAATTTTTCATTGATACATATATTTGAAAATCCTCCCATTCTCACGTATGGTTTTGAGATACACTTCTCTGTATTTTGGGAAGCAAACAAAGACTCAGTGTTGCATTTTATAGTGCTGTATGTTTATTTTTGGACTACGGAGCTTTGTTTTGCTTCCACAAATTTTTTCAATTCATTCTTAAATCAATATCTTTGCTCCTTAATGCACACTTTTTCATCTAAGTCCAAAGTACACAAACGAAAATTGCAAAAGTGAGTGTTTTAAACGAATTTCGAGAACCATGTGAAAACTGTTCCTGCAAAAAAAAAAAAAAAAAAAAAAAAACGTTCCTATAAGTTGTCTCTGAAAAATAATAAAAAAAAACCTCCATTGTTGCCACATTATTCATTTTTTCGATGTAATAAAAGCTTTGCCATATATAGAGCGAAAGGCTGCTGGATACTGTGTAGTGGATTATGGATGTGGTGACTGCACTGCCTCACAATATAATGGTGGCATTGGAAATACAATCTTCTAAATCATTCACTCGAGTTGTGAAGTTCCATTTGCATATGAGAGTAGGTCGCCAATTTGCATCCTCATCCTTGTCCTTGTCGTCAGAGTGTGTGTCGTCGTCGTCTTTGATATGGCTGCTGTTGTATTTGTGGCTTTTTTTTCGTATTTTCGCCTTTTCCGCTCCTTAGCCATCAACCAGAAGCACTAGGGAGAAAAGAATGGTTTCGTTCTTCTTCTTCTTCCTTCGTAGTCTCTTATTTTCTTGCGGTAGGTATATATGAATCTCAATATCCGTATCCTTCAAGACAGTGCTTAGATATTCCATTTGCATCGTGTTTCCTGAGATATCCAAAATTTAAAGATTTATATCACTTCTTTAGTCCTTTTTGTGGAAGGGGGTGTGTAGAGGGGAAAACCAGGAACACAATGCAGCATAGAAAAACAACTTGGAAGAATGAAAAAGGCGAGAGTTTACATTATGCCAGCCATATCGCCTCCTGGGTATACACTACTCTTAGTTCCATGGACCTGATGTTGAAGCCAGAAGCTAGTGCCATGGAGAGACATGATGTGCACAGCTTTGGAGCATTGTGCACGGCATCAGAGAGGATTGTGCAACATTTTATCCGCTAGTGCACTTTATAATTTGATGGGTTCGGTACTTTGTGCGAGTGGTTCTCATATATAAACTCTTCTTTGCTAATACTGTATTTGAAGCTGATGCCCCTGGGGTATGGGTACCTTCTCTGCCTGACCTATATTCTAGTTCCACGTGCTGCTTCGATGTGCAAGCCTTTTTGTCGGGCGACTTCTATGCTCGCTGCTAGACATAGAGACTATGGCGGATATGGTCGGCGAAGTTTGTTTTTGGGGTCATGTCGTGACTTGAAGCTCTTTCCAACAAACGATGTGCGGTATGGTAATTAGTTGAAGCACTAGAGCTCATAACAAAGCTACAACCCACGCCCACCCCTTCCCCCCCTTGCTCATCGCTGCCACATCGCTGAGCAACGTTAAAGAGACTTTTGACTTTTTAGCTCGAGTTAATTGTAAAATATTGTTTGGTATACGCGTGACGGTTTATATACGTATACAGCCTGCCCGCTCTGCAAAATGGTTTAAGGGCAGTTGTACACTGTGCAGTGGAAAATCTTGTTCAAAATTCTTCCTCATTCTACCTCTATATAAGGACTCGCAATTTTAGAGTTATGTTATAGCTTCAGCATTAGACGGGTCATTGCATGTGAATTTCGGTAGTTTATGGACTACGTTTTATACTTCGTGAACATGTTGAGGTTTTGCTGTTTCATGAATTTAAAACATTCTCTAAAATTTTGAAGAGAGGCACAGAATATCTTTTGGCGAGGATGTATTTATTATGATTAAAACATGTGGCCAAGGGCATAGATATTGTGTATGTATACCAACTTTACAATTTTGCTAAATATTTTGTGTCTACTTTGTGAAGCGAGGAATTTGTAGATTCGAAAATATTAATTAGGTAAATGGGGAAAAAGTTGAAAGAATTTCATATATCGTCTATGAACCAATGGAAAATGGAAAAAATACTTGATTTTAGGTTGAACTGTTTTTTTTTTTTTTTTTTTTGAATTTAAAATTTTATCAAAATAGCAAAAAAAATAATTTTCAAGAATTTTATTTTATTTTCATTTTTGTTTGATAATTTAAAAATCCTGTCCAACTTTATTATTGGAATTTGTAGATTTGTTGAGATGCATTTTATTTTTATTAATGACTGAAACTCTCGGTGTTCGTGCATTTACCACGAACATCGACTGTTATTATGACACATCGGTCGGTCGGCCAATATAAGGTATCTTTAACAAAATCTGTGGTTACTTTGTTTTTCCTTCTTTCATCCACGAACAGTGACCATATGAACATTGTGAGATTAAATGCAACTCATACTTTTCTTATAGTTATTTGTTCACAAGGTTTGTGTGTGTCTGTTGATATTCTCGTTCATCGTGAGAGATTAAAAATCATTGCCTATTATTAAGCGGGTTTTGCCGATGTTCAGAGTTCGTTGATATTTTTTTGATGTGATTAAATCACGACGCTCTCAAGCAGGTGCATCGTCGTGTGTGTAAACAGCTTAAGATTCAATTTTACTAAGCAGTGATTGAAATTGGAGCAAAGTAGAAGACTTAGCACCATTTAATTGGATTTGTTGAATTATTGATTCATTAGGTTTTTTTGGTAACTTTTTCCACTATAAAATGTGTAAAACCTGTAAAAATTTTGAAGGAAGGGGAAATTTCTCTCAGGAAGGGGTAAACTTCGCAAAATGGTTTGTTAACATTTTGCGAAGTTTACCCCTTCCTGTGGCATGATAATCATTTCTATTTGTGACTATAAATTTTGAATTACCTTATTATTTCATATGTTCTCCAAAATCTCTCAGATAGTCAGATAGCGAAGACTCAAATGTCTTTTTTTTTATATTTCTTAGCCGATGTCAAGTGGCATAAGCTGACAGTTTGGGTTTTGACAGTAGTAACACTACTTGCTCACAGAAATTTATTTAGCAGAAACTCGAAAGTATTTTAAAGGAGGGCAATTTATTTTCTCTCTCATTGTGCTCACTTGTTGCAACTTTTTTGAGTTAAAAAACAGAAATTTGTGACAATTTGTGAAAATTTTTGCAAATTCGCAAGAAATTTCACGTTACCAAACACAGCTATAATAGTTAACAGTCTTTACATGCAATTTTATTACAAATTGTAAATAAAATAAAATGCATGACTGGGTCGCACGAACTTGCTCTTGTAGTAAAAGTTTCTTCGAATTTTAAAGATTGAGTGTAATATAAAACACACAATTAGTAATTATATGTATATGTAATGTATGCAGTATTATTTAATAAATTGAAGAACGGAAATTTGAATATGGAAGAAAAAGCATGAAATACGTTCTTTAAATTAATAAAATAAGTACTTAAAATATTTTAATCTCAGAATGAAGAACGCCATCTAAATTCTTGCAAAAATGTGATTTTTTGCAGAAAACATTTTTAAAATCGTTGAAGCGATTTTCTTAAAAAATAATTTTTTATATATAAAATTCTTGATATTTTTTAGAAAAAAAATTGGTATGCCATTTAAAAAATATAATAATATACAACTAAAACCATAATTATAAAAATATTCATCAACCGGTTTTCAAAAAAATGATTTAAAACAAAAAACTTTTGAACTTTTTTTTTTAAATCCAAAAAATATGTTTTTAAAAATATTTGTATGCAGTATTATTCACACTTGATAGTACCTCCTAAGTAAAAATTTTAATCAAAATTGCTTTGTTGGTTTGCGAGAAAATGGGTGTTCTGCTAAGTTGACCTCAACTTAGCAGGTCAACTTTCTCAAAACTATAGATAAACAGTTCTGTAGTGGATATATATTGAGAACTAATTAATTGCTAATTAGTTCCGCAAAAAAAAAATATTCGCTGTTTTTGTTTGCGAGAGAATCCTTATATGATGACGTCATCTCTATTTATTCGAAAACGAAAAAAGTGATTCAAATTTTGTTTACGTAACTAATTAGCAATTAAGTAGTTCTCAATATTATATCCACTCTCGGACCGTTTATCTATAGTTTTGAGAAAGTTGACCTGCTAAGTTGAAGTCAACACCCATTTTCTCGCAAATTGCAATACAAATTTTTTTGTGTAACTAATTAGCAATTAAGTAGTTCTCAATAAACATCCACTCCCGGATTGTTTATCTCTATTTTTAAGAAAGTTGTCCTGCTAAGTTGACGTCAAATTAGCAGGACACCCATTTTTTCAAAAACAAACAGAGCTATTTTTGCGTAACCAATTAGCAGTTAAATAGCAACTAATTACTATAAACTTTTTAATCTGCAACAAAAAATTGACCTGCTAAGTTGATAATGAAATAATCTTCAGCTCAAAATTTCAGTATATTTACATATATGCATACCTACCATACCTTCGTAAAAGGAGTTAATACAAACACATTCAAACACAAAGAAAAATGCATCAATTTAACTTCCCATTGGAATAAGTTATTGTAATTGGCCCGATAAGTCGAATTGAGTCTCTGGATTCCGAATCCATCGTTTTAGAGAGATGTCTGTATAGTGTGTACATACGACGTTCGTGAGTTTTTTTTTCACGGATGGTATCTAGAGAACGCATTGAGATATCGATATATATTTTATTTTACAGATAATAAGGCTTGCAGAAAGGGTTTTCAAAAAAATTCAATTAGCGATTTTCATTGTTTCTCGAATATCTCGTGAACGAATAATGCTAGCGATTTCAGCTTTCTCGATGTCATTCTATAGATAATATCGTAGTAAAGAATTGGTAAGACATAAAAAAAATCAAGAAACATTTTTTTTTTTTTTTTTTGTTAAATAAAAATAAATGCGAAAAATTGTTGAAAAATAATTTTCGACTCGAATATCTCTATAACAAACAAATGATATTTATTTAAGGATAATTTTATTCTTCACTGAATACTGGTAGCGTTTGACAAAAAAAAATGTTCAATAGCAAACAGCCCGACTTCCCTCGATTGCACAGGTTTCGAAGATTGTGAATTGGTATTTTTTCTTATAGCAAATAGCATCGCAGGTATCGATTTCCAAAGGGCACAAATGGGAAGTTATCAGTGTGGGTAACAGCCAGCCTCTTTTTCATACTGTTTTTTCCTACCCTATTCCATTTTATAAGTAACTTCATGCTTCATAGCTAGATTTAAAAAATTCTTTCCCAAAAGTGAATATCCAAGTCCCTCCTCTAAGCTTGAGACAAGAAAACAATTTATGGAAATGGAGGGTCTGGAATTCTGGATGGGCAATTAAAAAAAAATAGACTTAAAACAGACCAAACATTGTTGAAAAAAAAAAAAATAATGGTAATTCTTACCATCCCAAAATATACATTTTTGTAAAGCTAGGTATCCAATATCTATTCTTCAATTCAATTTATTTAGTGAAGAATTAATTTTTAAACTGAAAATTTTGAAAAAAAAAAAAAAAATAATAATTTTGTTCAACATTTTACATTAAGTGTTCTTATTAATTTTTTGTCAAACACTAGAAACCAGATGCTGAAATATCTCTTAGTTTTTTTGAAAAACGGGTATGTGAACCCCAATATTTTTATAGAAATAAACTCAATCGTCTGACCTTCTTAGAAAATATATCGATTGCCTGTTTCCAGAGTAACGGAGGCGGGTTTGGGCAGTCGCAGAATAGGTGTTTAATGGTTCCTATTTCTTCAACATCCTTACAGCTCCTACAGAAATCGGGTGCGTAAACACCCAATCTAGCGGCCATTATGCCAATGGCACAATGTCCCGTTAGTACACCTATCAGGGTTCTAATATTCTTTTTAGTCAGCGATAAAATATACCTTTAGTGTTAATATCAATTTCTCGGTGAATTAACAATTATTATGTTAATCCTGTCAGTCTATCTCTATATTCATCAAAAGTATTTCTCAGATAAGTTTGGAAACCTTGTTTGGTTACGGCCTTGAATAATTTGTACCAACTGAATTAATATAAAAAAAAACATGAACCTTAACGGTTTAATCAAATTTATTAAGCAAGTAGGTATCTACTTTAACATTTCTAGTCTTTAAACTTTAAAAAACAAGCTCTTGCGATCCAGTCGTTCAATTTGTAACTGATTAAAATTTCATATGGGGACTTAATGATATCTTATGTTTATTGACAATGTCTTTTTTTTTTTTATTTAAAAACCTTTTTGACCCCTCGAGTCACACCCAATATTATACTTCATTAAAATATCTAAGAAAAACCTAACATACACATTATTTAATTGCAATAGGATTTTACAACTTACAAAACTAATCTCTTGTTTTTGAAACAGTTATCCTATTTCTCTAAGGAATTCTATTCAAACTAAAGTAAAACTCATTTTCTAAAAATACAAAACGTTTATACATACATGCATACGTTATGTAGCTTTAGCTTTGAAGCAACAACGTGCTCTTAAGCTGATGGGCATTCTTCGTCGTCGTCCGTTTGTCTGACACAATCACACATCGCAAAGCCAATTATAATTCAACATAAGATCAACAAGAAATCCCTTGGCTTAACAAACAATTTCATTTAAACTTATACACACGTTCTCTCTCCTATACCCTCGCACTTTCTTGTTTGCTCAAATTCCTGTCGCATTTAATCCTTCGTTGACCCCATTGTACCCCATTCATTATTTGTCCCTTTCTCTAAAAGTCAAATGGTAATTTTTGTGACTTTTAACTATTCAAATAGCAATCTCCAGTTTAATCTGAAACTCGCCTTCTATACAACCCCCCCCAACCAATCCCTTGGGCAGAAAGGGTGTGAGTTTTATTTTAATTTTTTTTTTTTGTTTATTTGTTTGCTTGCCGTAAAGGGGGTTCGTATAATAAATTTTAGCTCAAAAGTGAACCTTGAGACGAGAGTAAATATTCATACTAAATGGATGAATTTACAAATCTCAGCTGTTGTCAGATTTTATTCAACCTACACCCCACCCCCACTTCCACACAGTCACAAACACAAAATGTTTCTATCATGTCCTATATATATTCTAATATAGAAATATACATTCTCGTACTACATCTTGTTCCTTCTTTGTTTTATTGTTTGTTTGTATTGTTGTATCCTGTGTTAATTAATTTGACTCCCTTGTGCAAACTAAAGTTGTATACACAATCTGCAGCTACAGCTATAGAGCTTTACCAGTTTGTTGCTCTGCAAGATTGTATATCTAAATTTGTGCCCATTCAACCCCATTTAAGTGATTTTTGTCATAACCGGGACACGTAACATGGAATCTAGTCTGGGTCCTTATTTTGCAAATATTTATCCAAAAAACAAATCATTTTCTGTTTAACAAAAACGGAGGGGAAAATGAAATAATAAAATCATTCACCTTCATGAAGAGGTGGATTTCTCCATCATAATAGATTTTGAATTAATTATAATTTATGACATAATTAGACATGGTCCAAATTATCGTTCGATGTTTTTTGACTAAAAATAATAAAAATTACGACTGGAAATGCACACAAAGAAACTGATCTTGTGGTAAAAAAAAAAAAAAAAAAAAAAAAACTAAATAGAGTCGCCCACATATTACAAATTTATGGTAAATGGTTCAACAATTTAATAATTATAAATTATCATTATAGACGAAGTTTCAAAAAGTCAAAAGCCCAAAGTTGACTTTTTCTTTTATGTAAAAAAATTTTTTTTGTTTATAAAAAAATTATGTCAAAATATTTATAGGCAATATTGATGCTACTTAAAAATACTAGATTGCAAAATTGTAACATAATCGTTTTTTTTTTTTGTTTTTATTTTTATAAATTTCTAGAATAATTATATCTACTCTACATATCTACTAATATACAGGGTGTCCCTTAACTCGTGTAAAATATTTTGGGGTACGATTTCTGGAATATTTCTGAGAAAAAAATTATATAGGGGAAAAATTCTATCTCTCCCTCTAAGTTAGGGTAGAGGCAGGTTCTGAAAAATTGACTAAAAATGGAAAACAAATTAATAAAAATCAACAACAGGACATACAATAATGTATTGTAGCTTTTTGAAACCTAATATTTCATTCTTTTATTATATTCTTAAATCAAGTGGCTTAAATGAATAGTTTTTGAGAAATTATATTTCAAAATCAAAATTTGTGAAAAAATGTTTTTCAATTTGGTTTTTTTTTTTTAATTTCTCAAAAACTAGAAAAAGATTTTTTGAGATGTTTTCAGTATTATCCAAAGAGTTGCTAAGCGCAATGAATATTAGAAAAAACAATGGGATTTAATAACGGCAAACTGTGAACTCAACTTGCAAAAAAAATCACAATTTTTTTGAAAAATTTTGACTTTAATTTTTAAAAAGTTATTCACTTGAGCAGCTTGATTTATTCATTTTTATTGATTTATTCATACATAATTTACAACTTTATTTGTAATATATGTATTTAATTTACGATAAACAAAAAATTTAACAAAATAGCTTTTAACGGCCTTTAGTCCACACAAATTTCCGTTTCGTCCCGGCGATCTCACTTGGACTCATCAGTTGACTACTGAGGGTCTTGTCAGTGCACAATTTATATCAAGTTCAGTTCAGTTCATCTTACATAGATTTTACGATGAGTACGTAGTGTGAACTATATCCAATTAGATTAGAATTCCTAATCATTAAAGCTGGTTTTTTTAGAATAGAATAGAATTTATATTATTAAAAAAATTTTCATAAATAAATTTAACATATTTTTGAATGTATCAAAATCAACTCTATGTAATATAAGATTAATTTCTCTGACACAGCGAGTTATGGGTTCGTTAAAAGCGTAATTTACTCTATGATTTACCTCATTGAACAAATTTCAATTTCTTTAATACTCGTGTTAGAGCATACAAGTCGATTAAAGACAATAAAAATGGACAGTCAATATGATATGATAAAATATCTTTAATAAACATAATAGAAAACATTTTACGACCTTTTATAGACCTCAAAAATTTGAGATCATCAGCGAAAAGCTAGCGCAAGGAGTTCAAGAAAATCGTATAAGTCATTTATAAATATCAGAAACAACAGTGGCCCAAGATGGCTTCCTTGAGGAACACCAGATGTAACCAAAATAGGATTTAAATTAGCTAAATTAATACGAACATACTGAATGCATCCTAAGAGGTAAGACTGCAACCACTTCAGGATATTAGAATGAATTCCGATTTTCCGAAGTTTATGAATTAAAATATTATGGTGAACTCCGTCGAATGTCTCGGCGATGTCTGTGTATATAACATCAATCTGATATCTCCTTTACAATTTGTTAAGAACAAAGTTAGAAAAAATCGTGAGATTCGTAGTATTTGATTTACCGGAAACAAATTCATTTTGAAATGGTGATATTGTCTCCTTTAATAAAAATGAAAGTTTATCACAAACTACTTTCTCGAAAAGTTTAGGTAACCTACAAATTGGACGATAGTTCGAGATGTCTTATTTAAGACCACACTTATAAATGGGAGTAATAAAATATAAAAGATCTTTGCCATGCGGAAAGAAAACCACCTTTATTGAGTAATCTATTAAAAATAAAGAATTTTTTTCATAGCGAGGACACACACTTCCTTAAAACAAGTGGAGAAATTTTATCTGGACCGACAGTCTTGTCATCCCTTAGGCCCAAAGAAGATTTAAAAATAAGATAAAACAGTGGAATTAAAGCTTTCAAAAAATATAGGAACATTTCTGCTTTCATTGATTTTTAATAGTTTTTTTTTTATTTTAAGTAATTTTTAAAAGTTTCCTCTTTCGCGCCTCTGGGAGGGGGTGTGGGCGAAGATAGATATTTTTCAGATACAATTTTTTTCACAGAATGATACCAGGAACCATCTCTCAAAATATTAAATATTATAAGATATTTATTTTCAGCAAAGTTTGACCATCTCAAAAAAAATAAAATTTTATGAGAACATGTACATGGCGTATTATTTAAAAAAGTTACCTGTTTAATCTACTTCTCAAAATGGTACAACATTATGGTTTATTATATCTACCACAATAACTAATAACTAATAAAATTTGTTGTTAATCTACATAGTAAAGGAGCCTTCCCCAGTTTTCTCAAATGAGGCAATGAGAACCATAGTGGCCTTACTGATTTTTGCACTTATTTTTAAAACGACAGGTTAATATCGCCAATAATAGCAAAAAAATGACGAAACTGTTCCGTTTATTTGGATTTTTGACAAAGTTGCGTTTGGAGCTTGAATTCGAAAACTTGGGTCATTCATTGAGCTAATATCATAAACAACTCAGCAAAAAATCAGAACTACCATATTTAACGCAAGGCCTTTCTTGTATGAGACGACTACGTCAAACATCAAATAATTTTGGTGGCAGAACAGCTCATGAAGATGAAGGCCCTGTGACTTACAACTCTCAACCATTCCTGAGTGCGGGTCTGTAGGGATGGAAGGGACCTACAAATTACTGCCGAATCTATTACTGGAGATTCTCTCGAAGGATTTGCACTTCCTTGCAAGAGGCAGTAGCCCTGAAAAAAAAAATTGTTGTTTTTCAGGTGAAAGCAGTTGGGAATCGAACCAAGACCTCTGGTATGACAGTCCACCGCACTAACCATTATGTCACATGCTATGAGACGACTATGTTACTATAAAACATTTTCTCGTAAACAAATTAAAAATAAACAATTTGTTATAAGACTTTAAGAAATAAAATTAAAATTGACAAAATAGGTGCAATTTTATAGTTATAGCCAGCGCAGTAAAATTTCCCTTGGTGATCCATAACAAAACCAAAAGTGCCGATAAATAATCCAGTAAATTAGTGAATCAATATAAAATTAGACAAAGAGTTTGGACTTGAACCTTGAATGTCGTTAACGCAGTTTGTTTTTCAATCGCACAAATCGTTCATATCCAGCCAAATAAATAGAGTGGATATAAAAGTGGATATAGCATTTTATTGAACTTGTATTGATGTGCTAGCTTTGAATTACCAATAAAACGCACCTAATAAATAAAGCATGTATACGTTATTAACAAATAGATACCATGGTGAAATTCATCTTGAATTTTATTAAGGCTTTGCACAATAAAAGGAATCGGAACAAACTTTAAACCTTCAAGGCAGCTATATCTCTGTCTATTTGGAAGAAGAATTAATTATTTTATGGTTTGTTTGGCACAATTCATAGAAGGTGTGGGGATGGAGGCCGGAAGGAAGGAGCTTCCTTCACAAGCCCATACAACTCATATTAGTCAAGGAACGGCAGCGCATCTAACGTGTTTTTATTATCTTCCAAGGATAAAAGGGTATTTTGTTTATGCGCGAGCTCTATATATTTCATATTGCCTTTCTACGCACACTCATATAAATGTTCACATGTACTATATTTCGTGTTTTCATATTAATTAATGTGCAAAGTTTTATTTTTTTTTTTTGTCTTTTTTTGTTTTCACTCTAGCGAAGCAAACTAACTGTGAAAATAATCACTGATTGCTAAATGCTCTATGTCTATGGTTGTCAGTTTGTGTGTTGTGTAATTATTTTTTTTTTTTTTTTGCTTTTTGTCCTACAAAATTACTGTTATATATATTTGCACAAGTATACAGAATGGCAAAGATTCCTTAAATAGAAAAGGAAGATGATGATGATGATTTGCTGTCTTAATTGTGTGGGAAAGGAAATTAGCTTCTCCATATGTCGATGGAATTGTTTCTCTTTCGAGTAATTTTCGTGGATAATGAGTTTTCTAATGGTGATATTTATTTTCAAATGGAATGCTATTAATATTTTTTTGATTGGATGTAAGGAATCAAGCGATTATTATAATGACTGTGCGATATTGATTTCGAGAGAAATTAATTTTTTTTTTGTTGTTGTTTGTGATTGATGAAGGAATCTGCATCTTAATATAGTCTAAGGAGGCAATTGTTAATAGTCATTATATTTATATTCTAACAGACATTTTCTCATTTTAATCCTTATGATTAAATATAATTTTGATTGATTTTATAATAAAAAAAAAAAAATTGTCAGTGAGAAATGTATATTTTTGAGCTTTTAGAAACTCCTCTCATTGAAGATGTGAAGGGCAATAGAACATAAAACATGGTAATAAATATTTCAATTATAATGACAATGGGAATAAAATATGAGTGAAAGGGTTATGGTTTTGGTTATAATCCTATCAAAACATCGTCAATTAAAGTTAAAAAAAAAAAAGTTAAAAAAAAAAAATTGTAATTTAATTTAAGTCATTAGTAAAAATCACTAGATTGCATCTGGCTACCCAATGATTTCCTTATTTATTTTCAGATAAGCTTGTCATAAGCCTGCATTCGAAGTGTTTGCAGCACCAGCGTGGAGATGGATAGTTTGCCGCTTAAAAAAAAAACTACTTTTTTGAAAGGAGAACTTTTTTAATTGAATTAAAGTTTGCCCGCCTGCTTACCCCGCCTACATTTTTATATATTTGATATAAATTAAACTAATTTGACGTGCGAAAATAAAAATTGTAGTTATTTTTTTTTAATATTAAATAAAATAAAAAAAAAGTACGTATACGCCCTAGTGGACCACATTCAATTGAATTTCTTCTTTTTTTTTTGGAAAATCTTGTTTATGAAGTAAATGTAATTTATTTTTACAGTTAAGACTTTTCACATATGTACATAATATTGTTTTTATATAATCCTTTATGGCCGCAGCCTTCTAGAAAGTCAAAGGCTCTTCATTTGAAATTACTTTGTATTTAAATATTTTGTTCAATGTTCTTATCTGTTGCAATTCATTTTTTAAATTTTTACAATAATTATATTTGTATTTATAGTTTTAGTTTTTATCAGAACTTCTTCTTGGTAACAGCGCCAGCGATTTGGATAATATTTTAAGAGTTCTAATGAACAATAAAAAAAAAATTGTTTCATTAAAATCCGCGCACTGATACGTCCAGTTTTCTTATCCTGTCTTCTTTCTGGATGAAATTTGCAGAATTTGTTCTTTTAAGCAAATAAAAATTAAAACCAAAATATTCTTTATAAAATCTGTCTACTGACATGCTTACTTTTACTAATTTTTGTATTTCACGGATACATCTATAACAATCCTTGATGGAATTGTAAGTTTTTTTAATGAATGAGAAAAAATATTATCTACTTATATGGTTTGGTAAAATACGCCTTTTACCACGCCCACTATTATCATTTCTTGGTTTCTCGATTACGGCTCTAACGATTTGCATACTTAATATTTTCAGTGGTTGGTTCTATAAGGCAGACAAAAAATTAAGAAAGTAATCGCCTTACTTTCTTATTTCTTTATTTTTCGGAAACTGCTCTATATTTCTCGGATGTTTTGAAATAAATGTTAAATTTAAAGCAAGACAAAACTTAGAAAGTGATTTTAGTAAAATTTACCTACTGCCACGCCCATTTTGTATTATCATTTGGTTATTTTGGTAATGGCTATAATGATTTTGATTATATTTTCATCGATTATTCCTATGAGCAAGAACAAATTAAGAAAGTAAATTTGATGCAACCCGTCCAATATTACGCACACTTTTATCAGATCTTGATTTCTTGACATCGACTCAAATGAATTGAATGAAATTTTCTATTTAATATTATAATTATTTAAATGAGCAACACCAAAAATTAGAATGTGGTTTTAGAAAAGTTCGCCCAGAGTCACGCCCACTATTATTTTATCTTGGTTTCTTGATAAGGACTTACTACAATTAAATGGATACCAAATTAAATTTGTTATGGAGTACAAATATTTGGGATTTACCAATGCTACCAACTTGAACATAAAAAAGCACATGTCAGAGAAACTGTCTGCTGCTAAAATTTAATTCTACATGGAAAAACTGTTTTGGAAACAGGAATAATTTGCATCATACAAGAAAACCGAGTCTTTGAAGCTACAACGGAATCAATTATTTTTTATGGAGCACAGGTTTGGGGACATGAGAAATTTGATGAAGTCGAACAAATCCAAAGGTACTTTTAACTTTCTCAAAAAAAACTCTACGGCTACGAACTATTCATAAAAACACTAAAAATGCATTTTGACTACATAATAGAGGCTAAGTCTTTCCCCTCCACTAGACTTCCGAAATGCATAGTTATGTTCGCCCAGCAGAAACAATCACTTTGGTTTTAAAATACAACTTCCCTGGCGATGTATTGCGGAAGAAGCTTGGACTTTAGGGCTGAAAATCTGCGGAATCCTGGAAAATACAGAAAATTTCTCGCTCTACAGTTATTATGTGTGTAAAGAGAGGATGTATTTAATTTTTTGGGAATTTGTACATTGCTTAAAAAAACAAGGAGTGATCTACTTATATGATAAAATAGCCTCAGTTAATCCGCTGTAATCGGTGAATTTAAATTCCTGAACTACAGATTAATGTTTGAACCACGAACTTAGAAAAAAAAAAAAAAACTCGCAATTGAATATTTTTAAAAACTCTATCAGCTATCGGTTACATGAAATTTGGCCCCAATGAAAAATGGCCCCAAACAAAAAGTGAAAAATGGCACCAAAGTGCCATTTCATATTTCATATTGAAAAATGGCCGCATTTTCAAAATGGAAAAATGACCCCAGACTTAATGAAAAAAAGCCCCAAAATCGAAAAATGGCCCTCAAAATAAAAACGTAAGGCAAAAACAACATTTAAAAATGGGGCCATTTTTCATAATGAAAATTAATAATTCCAAAATGAAAAATGAAAAGAGGCTCCAAAATAATGAAAAATGACCCCAATTCACAAAATTTTACCAATTTTTTGTTGTTATTGCTTTTCATATAAATTTTTGGGGCCATTTTTCATTTATTGTTTGGGCCATTTTTCATTGGGGCCAAATTTCATGTAGCCTCAGCTATCATTTATCCAATTACGGCATTATGTATAGAATAAAATCATATTGAAGTCAATATCATTGTGTGTTCTCCAAAAATAATATTCGAGCCGAAAATTATTTTTTAACTAATATTATTCACTCAATACATCTAGATTAAAACTTAAATCTGGATGTAAATCATAAATTCAATGTAAATTCATCTGGATTTAAGTTTAAATCTGGATGTATCGAGTGAATAATATGGCGGTAAAAATTGTTAAAAATTTATTTTATAAAAAAAATTGTTTCACGTTATTATGTTTATAGAATGTAATTGAGCCGAAGACGATATCATTATTTTTGTCCTTGAGATATTCGAGACTAAAAATGCTTTACAACTTTTTTTTTAATTTCTATAACTCTTTCTGCACGCTATGACGTTATTATCATTCTGTGAGTAAATTTTAAAACGCTAGTTATAGCTTTCATTGAAAATCATCATTGAAAATTTTGTCTCTCCATTTTGAGGGGACTTATAGAAAGAAAGTTGATGGCATTTTGCTATCAAAATGAAGGGAATTATTCAAATATTTTTTTTCATCAACAAAATCTATATATCTATCTTTATAAACTTAAACTATATGAATAAAAATGTAAAAGTACGTTTGTTCCTTATGAGTAATCTCCGAAAGTTCTTCACCGATTGCTTTGAAATTTTGACACAAAATTGCATTTGCATACGAGCGTGTTTTTTGTGTACTTTTTTTAAACAGCGCTATCAGTTGGACATAAAAGCTACACCCGCTGTTGCATTCTCAGTTATACATGAACATTATTTCTCAGAAAAATTTCACAGTTTTGTTGTCATAAATTTGAGGAAAAAAATTTTAAATTTGTTTGCTCAAAATATAGTATGATATATATGTAATTTAGAATTTAGTTACATACAAACTGGCCATGAACAATGTCCAACTTCACAACCACAATCTAATCGTCAATATGTATGTGATGTATGGATATGTCAGAACAAGGACATGGATTTATGTGCCTCCATTGAGTTTTTCAAGATATGGTCTCCTTTATTTTAACAATTTGTTTTTAAAGGTAGGGCAGATGTGACGGATAAGAGATCATTTAAGGGCTAGATATTTTTACAAATTTTGCTGTTTACTGGGTGAATTGTGTTAAAAACGACAGAATATATCGTCCGAATATGTTGTCAGTTAGGAAGAAAACCGACACACACGCACATATTAAATTTTTGAGCATTTTTGTGAGTAGTGAATAAAAGAAAAACTATATCATTTGGAAAAATACTAGACTCTACTACAATATTTGAAACTTAATTACTTAATTCATTCAATATTTTTTGTTGCTAGAATTTTTTTGGAACTTAATGACTTAATTCCTTGTCTTGATATTTTAACAGATTTATTGAATATCAAATTTTTATTCAATTTTCTGTTGCTTATAATTTGAATAAAATGATATTTGTTGGGTTGTGTAGTTTTCCTTCCGAACCGACGATATTTTCAAATTCGTCATTTTGTGTTTTGGGGCTTAGGGCTTAATATTTCTTAAAAGTAAGCTTGGCCTCCACAATGGCATTCATGGTAAAAATTATATTAATAATTAATAATTGATACAAAATGGGAAGGTACGTTAAGTTTTTTCAAAGGGTACGTTATTTTATAAATTATTTGTATTTTTCTGAAAACATACATATGTATTTTGATAATGAAAATAGCTCCGAAAACTGAGTCCGACCCAAAACAGTAAGATTCACTTTTTCCATATTGACGATTACCGAATTTATGAATGGCCGGCCCAACCACGATTCATACAAATATTGGATGAGTAATAATATTTATGGGTACATCAAAAGGATAATTAAGGTTGTTTCTTTATTGAATTTTAGAACTGTAAATATTTTGAAGAAGAGCAATAGGGCGTAATTTCGTTCAATGATCAACTCTAACCTCAAAATTATTATTTTTTTTTTATTGTGGACAGTGCACTAGAGATGTTTTTAATGACATCCAAGTTTCAATGATTGCTATAATCGACTTTTCAAAAATAATTCCACAGTTCTACTGATTTATGTTTCAATGATAGATTTCAATGAAAGCTATAAATGGCGCCGAAGTCGATATCTTTATTCTTTCCCGAGATATCGAGGAAAATAAGCTCACGGAGGTAATATACGCTACACTACACAGACATCACTTTAAAAACGATGGATTCTGATTTTCCAGAGACGACGAAACCTCGGACTAATTACAATAACTTCCAATGAGAAGTTAAAAAGTCAACATTTATTTAAAATATTAAATTAAATTCATAGTTAATTAATATTTAATTCTCCTTACATCCATCACTTTCTATGAAAAAAAAAAAATAATAATAGACGAGCAAACCAATTAGTCCTAAGGGCTTCTTAAGACTAGAAAGCTCAAATGGCTATAACAACTCAAACCATAACCTACGCATCACTTGAAATTAATCATTTCAATGGAATACCAAGACTTCTTTCCCTATTGCCAATAAATAATATCCCATAAAATTAATATCCCATATTTATAGCCTTGATAATGGATTCTATGCTCTTGTATATTCTCATTCAGAAAGAAGAATAACTTAAGATCTATATGTATATGATACAAAATTTACAGTATCCTATTTAGGTATACAAAAGTTATAAGAGATCTCTTAAAACATAGAAATGAGAAATGAGCTAAAACCCTCTCTCACCATTTGTTGAATATTACACCCCATTATCATCAGCTTAACTGTCTTTACCCATATAAATACCCTTTTATACCATAGTATATCCATAAAATAAACCAAATGTTACACCATCATAATTTATCCAATCACACATTAAAGCCCCCATAAGGACCAAACGATGTAACCCATTGATTCTCAATTTAATGCCATCACAGGGTGAGCAAACATCAAATACTATAACAAGCATTATATCATGACATGTTATGTTATATATGAACACAAAAATAAAAAAAAAATCACATCCCTTTTATGTATCTAACATCAAAACCGCTTGTGTGTCAATTTCAAAAAAAGAGAGAATTTCTACCTCCCTCCCCCGAAACAAAAAAAAATGAACAAAAATAGAGAAACTCAAGTATCAACCTTACATCACACACATTATAGCCAGAAGGCAGCAGGCACTATTTCAAGCAGAGAAATGGGTCATTTTCCACAAAAAAAAAAAATAAAAAATAAACTAAGGCGAACGAACGAACCATCAGTCCTTCCATCACACCCTATTAAAACAAACAAACCAACAAAAAAGCGATTTCACTCTTTCTCATCTGAGTTTGCCAGTTTTATCACAATAAACCCTGCGTCAGGAGGAATCGTCCATCCGGAAAGTGTTGAAGCATTTACCCATCATCCTGATGGCCGTCAGCTCTTGCCCCATAATCCTTCACAAACTCATATTTTTCTCACGACAAAAAATTATCTAAATTATTCTGAAATTATCCATCAAGCTAAAATGAAGTTTGGTGCGGAGAGAGGGGCAGACGGGGGGAGAGTGAGAACACTGATGTTAAATTCAAAATTTATTTTTCCATTCTTGTCTGAAGAGAATGACGATGACGACGAAACCCCGAAAGAGGACAAAAACTTTAAAGAACGGAACCGCCAACGAAAATAGAACAAAAACAAAAAAAATTCAACACACAGAAAAAAAAAAAAAAAAAACGGTTCCGAACTTTTTGAAATTAAGCAACTTTTCTCCTTTGTGATGGCAACGGTGCGAGCCGGGTGAAAAAATAAACTTTTTAATGACTTTTTTCTCACTATAGCTTCTCTGACAGCCAGCAAAACACCCCCTATATCCACCTCCACAACATTCTTTAAATCTACAAGCAAAGATTTACCCTCCCCCTCCCCCCACACACACCATAATGCTCCTGTTTAAACACAAAAGGCCGGAAAATTTCAATTTGCTTCCGAAGACGTAAAAGTAAAAAAAAAAAATACGGTTATTGTATCCGTTTAACATAAAACACGACACGTACCTGGCTCCGGAGTCGAAGGAGTATCAGCCACCGGCACCGTTCCAGTAGCACTAACACTCATATCCAAATATCCAAACAAGAAGGTCGCACTCAGGGCGGCAAGCAGAACCGATTGGTGATGGCTGCTTCCTCCTCGTCGTCCTGCCGAAGAGTAACTTCTTCGAAATATTTTCATGGTTTTGTGAACTATTTTTATTTGCAACAATTTTTTTTATTTTTTGGAGTAATATCTAATATATTTTGTTGTTGTTTTTTTTTTTTTTCTTTCACTTAACTACTGAAAACCCAGATAAACTCATCGTAGGGAGGGGTCAAAAGGACACAATCAATAACCGAATAAAAACCAGGAGCACGTTGCTCTAGAAGTTGAATTATCCTCTTTAAAGGATTTTATTGATTTCTGTATTTGGCACACACATATAAAACAAAAAAATATACAAAAACCAAAACAAAAAAAAATTAAAAAACTTCTTCAAGGACCTCAATATCCTTCACAGTAAACAATGCCCGGAAATTAAATTTCAACTTTTTTTGTTGTTTGTTTGTTTTTTTTTTTTTTTTTTTTTTTTTTTTTTAGGAAGATCAAACTTTATCCTCGTTTTGCTCAGGAATCACTTGAATTCAAAAAAAAAAAAACCCTCACAAAAAGGACGTTTATTTGTTTATTATCCTGGTTTTATTTTTTTTTTTTTTTTTGCACAGTAGATCAGGTTATTGGGTAATTCAGTGTGTTTTTTGATAAGTAATTTTTTTCTGGTTCACGAATGGTTTTTCTTTTCAGTTCAGAACTTCCTTCTGGTTCGAACTACCGGCACGAACTGAAAGCGAAAGCTTCACAACAAGGATTCTTATAAAATGTGCATCCTCTGCAAGGATCTGCGCATTGGAGCAGGGCTCCAAAGGACTTCGAAAAAGCTTATTTGCTTCGAAATTGAGAATGCTTTTTTGGCTCCAATTTTCATGTGTTTTTTTGTTTGTTCTGAATTCAGGACGATACACGCATTTGATTTAGTTGTTAGCACGAAGTCGTCCTTGATGGAGGAGAGGCGGAAGTGCAGATAACAACTCTATGGATTTATTATTGATGACGCGAGTCTAGAGAGTCATCTACACCTGTCGAATGGTTTAATTTTTTTTTCATAGAATCAGGAAGCCGGAAACTACGCTGTGTTTTGTATTCTAAAGAAAAAAAAATTGTGAGGGAGGATGAGAGGGGGATGGGTGGGTATTTGATGGTGTTTGGCGAGGATTATGTGGTTTGACAGGATATGAAGAGGGTGACTGTGAATGAAAAGAAGTTCTTAGCATAAGGAAGATATCACGAAAAAATTTATCACTCTGGGGTTGTCTTACGGATTGTTGAGAAGAAGATTGCCAAGAAAAACTCACAAAAAAAAAAAGTAAAGAAACGAATATCTACATAGAATAATGAGGTCTGCTTTGGGAGGGTGCTCCAGGGAATAATTAGTCGCTTGCAATGAAAATTGTTGATATCTAGTGCGATAAGCCCTGTGAAATTTTTCTTATGCAATTTGTCAGGTATAAAACGAGGAGGCAAGGCTATAAATATAAATCGGCTTAAGATTGGGCTGAGTGGCGAGTCCTTTTTTTTCTTAGCTCCAATTTATTGTTCGTTTTACGTCCGAGGATTTTTTTATTTTTTTTTTTTTTTTGTGAGTCCGAGTAATCTCTATTTTGATATCTGTGACGACAGGATGGTTTCAAAGAAAGGATTTGTTTTAAGTATGCAATTAAAAAGCTGCATAAGGCTAAGGATAGCGGGTTGGGATTCCTTTTTCTATATCTTTTACTTTTATATTGGATTTGATGAGAATACTATACGGGTTTTTTGTTTTATGACAACGATGTTGATGATGACGATGATGATAATGATAATGATGATGATGACGTAAGCTCTCTTCTGGAATCAGATTTTATTTCATTGTGATGTCATCTTTTTTTTCCTATAGAATCCTTTTTCAAATATGGCAAGCAACTTCTGCAATCATTTAGACGACTATAAAAGTTAGAATGGATAATCCTTTTGAATAAGATGACTACGACGACAACGATGGACTGACAGACTGATGGGAAAATAAAACATAAAATAAAATACATTTTCAAATTGGACGCAGCGATGATAGAATTTTATATGAAGAATCAAACGCAGTTACGTGTTTTTTTTTTGTCGTCCCGTAAAAAATCTATATGATTACATTGGAGATATGTTTAGATGATATCGAGTTGATGGTCTGTAATGGATGAAGAAATTATTCATTTTTGATTAATATGTGAATTTGCGATCATGAAGTTCATGGCAGAACTAAGGACCATCTTTATCTTCGTTATCTTTATCATATATCATATAAATTTTATTTGAGGTTGATTACTAGCGTTTCCTTAAAAACTTAAAGAATTTTGTTAAAACTGTGTAAATAGGCAGTGGCGTATTTTCTTTCGCTCCGCTTCCCCCTTTTTCCTAACCAAAATGTCCTCACATTTTTGAAATAAAATATTAATAAAAAAAAAAAAAATTAAATAAAAACACCTTCACCTTCACCTTCAGTAATTGCGGATGCTCCTGCTTTTACTTGAGGTTACAACTACCCAGATTGTGGTTTCACCTGGTGATTAATAGGGTTTTTGGTGCCGGAAGAAAATAGAATTTAAAACCCAGCTGTTTGCTTCAGCGAAGTGGCTGTGGAGATGGATAAATCGCTGCTAAAAAAAAATTTTCAATTGTCACTTTTTTAACTAAATTACTTTTGCCCGCCGGACTTTGTACTGCATCCAGTTTTTTTTTTATTTTTTTAAAGAAAGCCTGTTGATCAAATTATCTTTTTCAATTAACATAAACCCACTTATCGTGCAAAAACAAAATTGTTGTTAAATTTGTTAAATATTTAATAAAATAATAAAATATTGCGTATACGCCCAAGTGTACCACTAATTTACAAAACAAATTCATATTTTATCTCGTTTTGTAACTACATAAATAAGTAAAGACTATTTCTACAATAGTTTTTTTATAATCCTTGATCTTCCTTTGATATTATTTAGTATTTTTCCATTTCAATTTTTTTCAAAATTTGTATTTTCAGAAGTTAATTTTTTTTAACGTTAATAATAATAAAATTATATAATATCGATTGATATTGGAAAATGGAAACCATCGTACAGCCTGCGTACCTTTTATACTTTTTGCAAAATACATTACAAAATTTATTCTCACATAGTAGATTTGTTGGCTTTTGATTTTTAATTCAACAATTAAATAATACACAAAAGTTGTGAAAATAAATTGTTCTTAAAAATGGGTCTTGTGAATAAAAAAAAGTAAAAGCTGTTTTTGTAAGTAGCTAAAGCTAACTAGTCATAGCTTTTACTAATAGATAAAACTATATAGTTCTAATTAAAACTTTATTTCATGTGAATAAAAAAGAAGATTTCGCTATAACTAGCTTCAGCTAGAAAATTCTAGGTTTAGCTTTATAATTGTAGCTTTCGTTTGTTTATTCACATGTTTTAACTTAAGTAGCTTTAGCTTAAACTGTTTTATATAAATACTGGAGTGCAAAAATTCAGCTATTATAAAAAATAGCGTTAAATTTTTAAAGAAAATTATCTAATTTAATCAACAATCTCCCAATTTGTAGCCAATATAAAAAAAAGAAATTAAACTCAGATATCTAAAAAAAATATCTGCATCCTCTGCTCAGAGGTAAATGCTCCTCCTGTACGTTGTGTTAAATCCCCTAAAAAGTAATTAGAAAGCCACTGCACATTTTCTTTTGAATACTGAAGCATACTATGAAAGTCATCATCACTGATTTCCGGCCGTTTTCTATAGAATTTCTGTTGTCTTACGTGTATAAACTCGGTCAAATTTGCATTAAAACTGAATAGAATAATGAAAATAAGAACTAGTCAAACTTTTCTAGACAGGAATGAAAGAATCTTGAAATTTTTATAGCTTTTACTATATTATTATAGCTTAAGCTATTTTTATTCACACCAATTGAAGTTTAAGCTGGAAAGACTGTAAACAATAAAGTCATGATTTTGATGAGAATATTTAAATAACATCAATGTAATTCCAAATTAGGTAAACAGTTTATTTAAAGAACTAAAATATTCTGCATGCGGAAAAAGTTGCGAAAACTCAACGTTAATTGTATTTTTCAGAAAACTATAGAAAATGTTCCAATAGTTTTTGTTGTTCTCCTTCTCTCTAAATAGACGTAGCCGTGGCGTGCTGATGGTTAGTGCGATGGACTGTCATGCCGGAGGTCTAGGTTCGATTCCCAGTCTCGCCCACCAAATTATATGAAAAACGGCTGCTTCCTGTTCCTCTTGCCAGGAACTGACAACACCTCCAAGAGTATCTCTTGTCATAGAAAGTGCCGGTTACATTAGCCGTTTGGATTATTCGGAAATAAACTGTAGGTGCCCTCCATTCCTGGTTCTGCACACACACGCTCACGCACACAGGAATGGTTGAGAAGTTGAGAGTTGTAAGTCAGTAGGCCTTAGTTTTTCATGAGCTGTTGTGCCATCAAATTTATTTTATTTATTTATTTTTACTCTATAAATAAATAAATTTGATGGCACAACAGCTCATGAAAAACTAGGGCCTAGTGACTTACAACTCTCAACCATTCCTTTGTGCGTGTCTGCAGGAATGGAGGGGACCTACAGTTTATTGCCGAATCCGAACGGCTAACGAGCGGCACTTTTCTGTGACAGGAGATACTCTTGGAGGATTTGTCAATTCCTCGCAAGAGGCAGTAGCCGTTTTTTCTTTTAAATAAATAGGTGGCGAGGCTGGGGATCGAACCTTAGACCTCCGGCATGACAGTCCATCGCACTAACCATCACGCCACGGCTACTACTTTACTCTAAATAGACCAAAATTACACAAAATACTTAATTTCGTTTAATGAGTGCCTGGGAAAACAGTCCTATCTTTCATTTTTAATACGTTTTATTTGTAAGGTATAGACACTCCCTATATTACATTTTACTTAATTTTTATGTAAATTGAGATGTTTAGACAGGTAAATATAGGCCAAGAAAAAGGGTGTTTTTTCTAATGCAAAATGTAAACAGAGGTAGATAATATACATATAGTGTATAGGTATGACTGGACTTCAACCAGTAGGTGGTACTGTTTTGTATTATTTATTCCAGTTTATTGTTATGGTGCAAACAATTTTTTTTTAATTGTATCCAAATGCAATCCCAATTCAACTAAAAACAAACATTTTTTTATAGTTACCTTTGTTATATTTTAAACATAAAAGTATCAATCCTGGAGAGCACTTTTTGTAAACTTATTTTTATATAATGTAATATTTCCAAAGTTAAATGTGGGGTATACGTACTTTTTTATATCCCTAACTTGTTTAAATTAATTTTTGTCCTTAGTAAAGTTTTATCAAAATGTCATGACAATTTTCTACGTGAAGAAATAAAAATACTTTTATACAGACTGAAAACGGATTTGTTTACATCTACTTTTTTTTTTTTTTTTTTTTTTTTTTTTTTGTAACCTACGAACAAGTTGTGATGAGAATAATTCACCTTTAACTGTTAAGCTTTTTACAGCAATAAGGTATTATGTAGTAAATAAACTCCCAATCATAAAACTTTTCCGATAACATACGCAAAATTACTTTAAAACGACCTTGCAATATTTAATGTCAACAGAATCTGTTAATTTCAGAACCATTCGCTTTAAACAAATATTTTCCATCAATATCTGCACCAAGAGTGTGACACTTCATTACCTGTGTCACTGCCCTGCGCTATGTCATCTGAGAAGCAGACTCCTGGGGAAACACTTCTTCGACGATTTAGTGGAACTCTCTGAAATTCCTAGCAAGAATCTCTTAAAGTTCATTAACGCTACTAAATGGCTCGAAAGTCCCTAATATCCCGTCTACAAACCGACCCACAATTACTGAACAAATGCAATGATGACTGTAAGACGCACACATTCCTACGGGAGTGGCAATAAAGGAGTTAGGGCAGCTATAGCCTTACACCAGTCTTGCCACTCATGCGGTGAATGTGAGTGTCATTTGAATCTGTGATGGCCGTTCCTCCACAAGATCGATAAAATACTCTTGTGGTAGGGAGCGACCCTCTCGATTCACCCCAGCCTTGACATAACAGAGCAAACTTACACCATAACCACTGACCTATCAAACCCACCCACCAGGCGTTGTGGGGAGCCAATTGCTCCTCCGGGCATGGTGGGGGGAATGATCCACTCAGTGGGGGTAAAGGAGAGGAACACGCCCTCAAATGACAGCGGTGGCGTAATCCTCCCCTCAACCCGGTGTCAATGCTTCTGACGACAGCTATTGGAACCCCCCCCCCCCCGTTAGCCTTAAGCAGCTGCTTGCTGAAATTTATCCCCTTTAACGGGATATGTCATGTCTTGTTTTTTAGCAAAGGTTTCCTCTTTTTAACAGGGTATCACAATGGATCTACATTGATCTAAGTGTGACGGTAACAAGATCAACTGTCAGCCCACTAACCTAACCTTACCTAAGAGTGTGACTTAAAACGATTCTGGAAAGTCCTTAAATTTATTTCAAAGAAATGTCAATCAACAAGCAAAGAAGAAATTTTTATGATGATTTTGGATTTTTTATATTTGATTTTATAAGAAAAAACGTGTTTGGTTTTGCATAACTGCATAAACTATATAAAGGCTTTGCTTTGAAAAAAAGTCTGATAATTTTTTTTCCAAATTTTGATTCAAATTTAATAAGCCCAAAGTTTTGTGAGCTAAGCAAAATTAAATAATGAAAATTAAAAACTTTTAACAAAAAAAGTTGAAAATCAGTTCAAATTGGCTCTGGTTCATTTATCACTTAATAAATATTTTTTTTTCACCCTGTTTTTGAAAGAATAAGTTCCCATTAATTTTTTAATGAAATTTTCCAAAAACAATAAATTTAAAATAAATATTTTATATTTCCACCTAACGAAACTGATAAGATTTTCAAAAAAAAAAAAAAATATATACGAGTATAAATATATACATCAAAGAATAAACACATGTACATACAATATACAAAAGATACATTTACTTGTATCTGTACAAAATAACCTGAATGAAAAATCTGCGAATAATATCAACAAAAGAGAAGACTTAAAGTTTCTATACCGATATTAAAGTAACTAGGTAACAATTGAAAGCAATTTCGTATACTTCTCTATCTAATCTATATAGCTATGTCATATTAAGGAGCAACATCATTTGGAGTCTCTTCTCTCAGAGAATTATGCTTCACTCGATAAACATATATTCTAGGAAAAGTGTGTCAACAGCTCTTCGAGACGAAATATCAAGAAAATAAGTTATCGGAAATCATGTAATGACGTTAGTGCCGTAGGTTCTTACGTTCTATGTCTTCATTTAGCTGGAGGTATTTTTTTTTTTATAAAAAAAAAGGTGTTTGCTTTATTTTTTTTTTAATGATGGAACAAGAATTTAAAGGGGTAGATACTCTCACCATATGTACTTCATGTTTTCTTTTTCAGAATTTTAAATATGTCAATACCAATTTTTAACAGCAATAAAATAGATAAAAAATAGTTGATAAGGAAATAAAGAACAAAACACAAAATAAACAAAATATTTTAGCAACAATTTTACACGTCATTTCTCAAAAAAAAAAGAATTCTACGAACGTGACATATAAACTTTTACTAAACAAATAGGTATTCTTTTTCGCTCTCGCTCTCCCTCGCTCTAATTGTAAAATTTTATTTAATTGTCTTTTAAGTATTTTTGGTAGAATTATTCAATAAATAAATACATTCTGCACTTCTGTTTTAAAAAACTTTCAAACGATATATAAATTATGCCCCTTGGCCTTTTGAATAGACAGCGTAATTTATACCACAAATTCGTTTTTTTCCGTTTTATTATTACTAGTATCGTCCTCTGTGTCGAAATTCGACACTTTCAATTTCACAAACAATTTAAAATTTTTTTTTTTTACAAAAACAAAAATGACCCACAGTATGTAAATGTCTCAAGTATATTCTGCACATCTTCGCAATTTTGGCTTTCCAACTATATAAAATTTATCGAAATCGGTCAAATACTTTTTGAGAAAATGGTACCACAAAATTTATTTTAGCCTATTTATATAAAGATTATGATGATGAAAATTCTGAACAAAGAAAAAATATTTTAAGAAATTTTACCTAGAATTAATAAGATGCATGACTGAGTTGTACATTGTACAAGCGTGTCGTAAAATTAAAAAAATATTATTAAAATATGTATATGGGGCAGTTATTGGTTTGTTGTAAGAAAAAATTTAGCTCTGTCGGAGATTCTATCGAACTAAAAGTCTTATATTCCTGGGCTACTTGGGGTAAATTGTAAATCAAAAAGCAACATTTTTGGAATCAACTACAAAATTCAATTTTTAAGTTTATTTATTTTAGTGAAAAAATTTTGTTACAAATTTCACAATTCGAAAAATTATTCATTAAAGCAAAAATGATTTCATCAATTATCTGAATACATTTCAGAATTTTATTTGGCAGTTTTTTTTTTAATTTTTATCTTTAGCTCTTCTGTTTTACTTTTAATAATTTGGAATATTTATTTCAAAAAATTACATTTTTATTTCGAACAAATTTGGTTAAAATCATCTTATATCGAAATGTGGATCCATATCTAAAATAAGATGATATAGTATATAGGGAAGCGAATTTGGATAGAAATTTTTAACAATCTACATATTTTTTTTAATTTTTCTTTCATAATTTAAAAAATTTTTTCAATAATAATTGTTTGATATAGAATTATAAATCCAACATAAATTATTGATATGGAATATTATTTTAACAGATTAAGGTTTGAAATTCTGACCAATATGCAAAGTTCTTGTACCAAAATTCTGCTTTTCAAAACTTTACTTTCAAATAATTCTCTGCTTTTCATAATTTAGTAAAAAATTTCGAGAAATAAAAGAAAAGTTTTGAAAATGTAAAAGTACGCATTTAAAATTTTGTAAAACAGGTTTTTGAGCCATATTGACAAACATTTTTATATATAGCTCCATAATAGTTTTTAATCAAAAAAGCAAGTTTGTTTGATCGAGCAATTTGTTTTCATAAATTTTATTAAATAAATCGCCCAGATATGATATTAATACATTGCCAAAACAATGTAAGAAGTTGTTAAATCAATTAATTTTTAAGTATATTGAATTTTAACAATTTCTTTGATTTATGCGTATTAAAATTTTTGTTAAAATATTTTCTTCATTTTTTAATGTTGATATTGTTGATCTAATCTCATCTGATTTTGTCCATATACAAAATTTTAACACAATTAAATTTTTTAAATAAATATACGAAATATGCATTTTTTATTATTATAAATTTTATAAAAAAGAAAGTTGTATAAGAGAATTTCTAAAATTTATTGACAAAATCGATATACCTACACCACATGATTTATTTATTAATTTTTAATTTAATAATAACAATTTTTAATCATTTTCCAGATAAATTTTGACCAGCTAACTTAAAGCAAAATAAATGGTTGTGTTGTTAAAAACTTACTTGGTTTTGAAATACTTAATTTTGAGAGTTAATTTTGAATTTTTTCATAAATCCAAAAAAAAAAAACTCTTTTCTTTTACAGTCATATTTTTTTTCTACGGCTCTAAATCGGGCTTAAGAGAATTTTAATTCATGTTAAACTGTTTAAACTCAATTTTAAACCGATTTCAGAGATACATAAAGTTAAAATTAATATGTAATAATTTAATATGAATAATAAATTTAATACTTTTTTTGTCTCTTGTTTTTTCATTTTGTATTTTAACTCTACACCTGGACTGAACTACTTTAACTGCTTCCTAGAAACCTATTTAAATTAAATTTGAAAATGTTTAAAAAAAATAGGTTTTTTTTCCAGGTGTAATGAGCGGGCTCAGCATTTGGATTTAAAGTACCTTAAACCCATGTGTAAATTTAAAACCGGATTTAAGTGAGTGATTGATTATGCCTGTTCAAAAAAAAAAATTAGTAAAAAATTCATTTAAAACGATAAAATCGATGGTAATTGTAAAATAACGTTAGAAGATATTTAAATCAGTAAAACCCGCTTAAGAGAAACTTCAAAACGTCACAGTCTGTTTTTTATTTAAGCGGGTTTTTCACTTAAACAAACACCGCTTAAGTGAAAAAAAAAAATTTACTTAAGCGGAGTAGTGAAAAAAATTTCACCTAAGCGGATCTAAAAATTCCATTAAGCGAAGAATAAATGCTAGAAACAATTGTATTTATCTTTGAATTATGAAAATGTATTTTGAGCCATTTGATAATGTTGTTTTGGATTTTTGTTTGGGAGGACAAAAGAACTTGCTTATAAAATGTAAATGTAATAGATCGAGAGCCCACAGCAATTTTTGGGTGTGAAGTATAGCAAAAATTCAATAATGCAATATGATAGGTCCGTACTTCTTATTTGCAAACCGTAGTTGGGGCGTTTGCAAATAATGCTGCATTAAAAATGCTTTTTTTTCTGAAAGCCAAGATAAAAGATATAGCACTTTAAAAATTATATTTAATAAAAGAGCTGAATACCATAGACATGAATATGAGGGTCCAAGGCTTTTTAGGTGGGGCCTTCTGTATGCAAGACGCACTTGAAAATTCATTTTTATAGTGATTCTTGCATACAGAAGGCCCACTTAAGAGGTCTTGGGTCCCCATATTCATGTCTATGATATTCAGCTTTTTTATTAAGTATAGTTGTTTTTATGTTATACCTTTTATCTGGGCTTTCAAATGGTGAAAATGGTGAAGGTGAAAAATCAAGAAGAAACAAAAGCATTCATCAAATTTTTTCGTTCTGTGTGATTAAATTTTGTTTGCACTTAAGAGAGTTTTTTCCGGGTATCCGGGTTCACTTAAGCGAGTTTTTCTTCAGCGGGTTTTACTGTATTATCATATTGTGCCTTAAAACGGTTAAGAAAATTCTGAAGTCAGAATTGGTCAATTTCTTAATATTTTCAAGGTATTCATTTAAAAATGACAAAATTGTTTGTCTCTACTTTTAATTTAATTTGTACATATTTCTAAAAGAATTAAATTTTAGCAGAATTTAAGCTGTTTCTATTTTAGCACACGCACAATTTTATACTAAACTAAAAATAGTATTTTACCAAACTCGGCTATTTTAACAAGGTTGTAGGAAAATTTTTTTCCAACTGCTATTTCCCAAGTTTAAAAAATCAACGTATAATAGTTTTCGAAATATTGACATTTTTTTTTTTCTAAAAATCCATAAAATACATTTTGAAAATTTTGGTTAAGTTTATAAAGGCACAATATTTTGTATAAATCTTATGAAAAAATGTTAAAACGTTTTTGATAAAATCGAAAATTAGAAAAAAAATGTTTTATGGGAGTTACCGTTAGTAATTATTTTTTGAAATTAAATGACTTTAAAATTTTTTTTTGCAGATATCTACGTAAATTTTTTGTTTTGAAATGATTTAAAAAAAAATTCACTCAGCCGTTAATACTTTAGACATCTTTTGATATGTGGTTCGTCTCGGCAATTTTGTGGCCAGTTTTTCCTTCTGTATTTTTTTAATATTTACATAAGTGTAAAAGTTTGAAATAGGTACAATTTTAATATTCACATTGTGCATGTCAAAAAAAAATTAAAATATTGAATAAATGGAAAAATTTAGATATGTATATGAGATTCCAGATAATTTATTTCATCAAAAAGTGATCAAGCATTTTTAGGTAAGAAACTCATTAGAGCAAAACTGAAAAAAAAATAGCTTATAAATTCTAGCATGTGCCCAATGATCAAATTCTATAAACTCAATTATTCTTTTATCAATTGACAATCAGATATTTTCAATTTGACAACATTTTCCTAGTTAACAAAAACTCCACAAATTATTTATATTGCCAAACTCCTCTTAAATCCTTCACACAACTTTAAAACTCCCTTTAAATGATAGATGATAGATACTTATCATAAAATAGAAATAACTTTCCAAACTATCAGTTCACATTATACCAATTTCAAAAGTCACAACAAATTCAATTCGCCTTCAAGTCAGCTGCACAATTTCAACATTTTACAAAACCAATAAAGCATAAATTACTGTGCAGAGATATAAACACATTCATTCCCCATCCATGACTCCTCTATCTCTCTGTTACATGCCAGTAAAGTTTGTGTGGGTGTGTGGTGGGTTGTGTGTTGTATCCATCTATAAATAGCCACAAAGAATACATATATACCGCTGCCGGCAGTCATGCCACAGAAATGTGTGATTTGTGTGCTGAAGGCTGCAAGCTGCAAGCATATCAGCAGACGCGTCACTTCCTCATATCTTTATACAACTCACCCTCTCTGCCTCTGTGTCTGTGTCTATTTCCCCCTTTTGATTTTCTTCCGTTCCATCAGGCTTTACGACTTAAAATTCCTTAAGCAACTCATCATCTATAATACATTATGTGTGTTTCTGTAGATCGTACTAGCAAAAGGACATTTTAAAGAGAGTTTCCATTCTGAGTTTCCGGCCCCACTCGTCCTTGAGAAACATCCTATTTCAGATGCATTCAAGGATAACAACACATCCTTTTAGAGACTCTGACTGACTCACTCAGCGTCAGATAATGTGTGATGCATTATACACATTCACTCACTCACATCACAGCAAAGTGTATGTGATGTAAAGAAATGAATACAAATGTGTGTGCATCTTAACTCGCATTTGCGGTCGATGTGGTCGAAAAGCCATAAGTGTTGTAAGTCCTTTGGCTGTAAGTAGACAAGTCTTCCCGCTTGGCACCACCATCATCCGCATTATATGTTGCTTGTGCAAAGATGACGCCTCTCTTAGTACATTACCACTTCGGCTTCGACTTCGGCCACCCGCCATGCCACCACCCACCACAACCACTGTCGGTCCTGGGTAGTCCTTACCTTACATATGTTTGCGGCCAGACAACATTAACAATTCCAACGCAAGGATACCCATTACCCAGAGACCAGCAGAGAAGATGGTTATACAGTAAGCCTTTTTCCAAGGATACCTGCCTTTCGCAAATCGCCCCCTACCCCTCTTCAGAGTTCTGTCTGTTTTTTCTTTGTTTTTTGATTTATGTTCTCGGGAGAGCGTCAGGCAGTGTGGTTTTGTGTTTTGCTTATTTTTTTCCCCTTTACTGCTTCTCTACTCTAGATTCCATCAATTATTCAAGACTTCATGATAAATTGCAGCAAGGAGTCCGCATGTAATCCACTGCACACAGATAAAAGCAAGGATATCTCTTGTTCTTGTTTAACTCACTCCCGCTAGCCAGCACCAGCATTACCCGATCAGGACGCAGGAGGCAGGATCCCTTTGGAAAAACATTGCAATTCATTGTTAATTTTACCCGAACCGAATTTCATGAACAATATCTGGATTTTCATAACCATCATCCAAGGATTGGAAATGGAATGTGTTTGCTGTTTGCTGAAGTTGGTTATATCCTGGTTCTATGGGCAATGTGCTTCCACCTGACCAAATTATTGCCAAATAAGGTCGCGGACTTCGGTCGTTGTCGTTGTGCCAGATAAAATAAGTATCATTTTCACTGGATCCTGTCCTGGTGTTGCTTATTGCTGAAATATGAAATATTGTAACGAAAACTGTGGCAACCACTGCCGCAGGGACCAAGGGGGGATACATACAGACCAGTGAATGTGGTTTTTGGTAGTTGGTAGTTTTGGTCTTTTTCTTCCTTCCTTCCACCATCAAGTTAAGCAAGAATCCTTTCAGGATGAACTATATAAAACGTTGAATAGGTTTTGCAAGTCAGGAAAGTTTCCTAGTTTTTCCCAAAGTGACATACCTACCTTCCCAACCTTTTACAGAGAGTTTGCTCCTACCTAGCTATCATAGATTTTTTCGCCTGAGGTAAGGCAAGAGAAAAGATTGTCCGTTTTCGTTGCACAATTCGTTGAATTGGAAGAGATCGTGCTGATTGCAGTTTGAAAAGCTTCTACATATACGAACGAAAAGGATTCGTTTTTTTTCTTGTTTCTCTTTTTTTTTTGATGTACCTACTGAAACTAGGTGGAAATGAAAGATGTGGCTTATTTGTTTTTTTTTTTTTTTTTGAAGTGTAACAGCTATCATGTTCTCATACCAGACTGAATGATTTGGTATGAAAAGGCAATGGATTTCATGTTTGGTTGTTGTTGCTAAATTTTATATGTAAGCGTTGGAATCGGTGTCATCATGAACTTAAGTTTTCTTGAAAAATTTGATAGAGTGAAAAAAATTCAAAATTAATTAATGCAACTATTGCAGATTGTTCTAAGTTTATGTAAATTAACTTGGCACTCGGGAATAAAAAAAAATTGTGGTTAAATTTGTTGAAGATGAAATAATATATAAAAAAGTGCGTATACGCCCTAGTGGCCCACATTTGAAGGAATTTCAACTCTTTGTAAAGTATCTTGTTTATTAGGCAAACCTTATATTTTTTTGTAGTTAGGTAAGTATCTTTAGATATGTATTTGTATTAATTTTTTTTATAATCCTTTATTGCTGCAGCGTTCTAGAAGTCGAAGGCTCTTCCAGACCAGTCGTAGATTCGTAAAAAAAAATTGAATTTGAGATTTCAATCATATTTCACTTTTTGATGATAGTGTAACGAAGTTACACTTTTTTTTTCCCTCATCTCGAAATCATCATTCTACCTATACCACCACACATTGCACTCATAACGATAAATCATCTGCCACTTCAGTTATTATATTCAAATTCAAATAATAACATCCGCCAGCCACCGAATATAGACCGAGAGCCCACAGCAATGTTTGGGTGTGAAGAATAGTGATACAATAAGATGATATAATAAGATAGGTTATTACCTTTTTTTTGCAAATATACAAGTCTTTCAAGCCGTACTTAAGGCGTTTGCCAATAATGCTGTTTTCTGAAAGCCCAGACAAAAGATATACATAGCACTTAAAAAATTATATTTAATAAAAGAGCTAACACCATAGACATGAATATGGGAGTCCAAGACTTCGTAGGTGGGGTCTTTTGTATGCAAGACGCATACATTTCTATAGTGCGTCTTGCATACAGAAGGCCCACCTAAGAGGTCTTGGACCCCCATAGTCATGTCTATGGTATTCAGCTCTTCTATTAAATATAGTTTTTTTTAATGGTTTACCTTTGATCTGGGCCTTCAAAAAGAAATTCATTTTTATTGCAGCAACGCCCCAACCACAGCTTACAAGACTTTCATATTTGCGAATAGAAAGTAAAGACCTATCTAATTGCATTATTGAATTTTTGATATACTTTACTCCCAAAAATTGCTGTGGGCTCTTAGTCTAACACGGTTCACCGTCATGAGTCAGATATATGAAAACATCAATACATATTATGAAACGTTGGACGAGTTTTTTTGCTCTTTTATAATTCACATTTACTCCTTCCCACGAATATGATAAGTAAATGTGCAATTTGTATGGGAATTCGACTTCTCTCTTCTGCCGTTACCGGTGTTGTGCGTACCGTTCTAGAGTACGAAAGGAGAAGTACCTAGAAACACAACACGCTGCTGAGTGCGTGGTGCACTAAATAGGAGTTTTGCTTGTGTTTGGCTTTCGAGCTGTGAAATTTATTTTGTGCCTACAGTTTCGACTGAGGCGGAGACTCTATCCCATTGTAGTATTTGCGCCTATAGTTTCGACTGAGGCCGGTGGTGGCTCTATCCCGTGTTAGTTATATAGATAAACCTATTATAATATTATATGAAATACCGTCTTGCATGTTACGTCTTATATTATTTTAAATAAAGTTAGTTAAGATTATAAAATTCGAATAAAATTAACGATCGACTGGAGTTCCGAACTCTTCAAAATCAAACCGAGTTTTCTTGCTTTCTTTGGTCTGACCTTGCCTGCACCCGCTGCTGAAATACCACAGTTATATATACAAAAAAAAAGCATTACAACACAATAGCGAATTCGAGTAAAGTAGTGGGTCCCGCAGTTCCATCTGTACGTCTATATTTTTGTATGTCTGTCTGTACCTTGACTTAGAAGCTGTTATTAACGGTACCGACCTGCCATAGAACCGTTTTTTTTATTTTCGACGGTCAAAATTTTTACTCAAGTCTGAAAAATGCTGGTTACAAATAATTTCAAAAAAATATTATTTTTGAATTAAAAAAAAAAAAAAATAGTTTGAAAACGGATTAATGATTTTGTTTTTTCAAATTATGTCTTTAGTTTTATATTATTAAATTCTTAAATATTTTTTTGTAATTTCTTCTGCATAAATTCATATTTTTTCAAGAATTTAGATGGCATTCTTCATTCTGAGATTAAAACATTTTAGGTTCTTGTTGTATCGATTTAAGAACTTGTTTTATGCTTTTTTTCAGATATTTATTTATTTATTTTTTTTTTTTTTTTTATAACTCAATTTTTAAAATTTGAAGAAACACAAAAAAAAAACTCAAACTGAATAAAGCTAAATAGAAATCTGAAGAATTTATTGATTTTGAAAGCTTATCGGATGCGTTGATTTAATAATTTTGTGCCTACAAATCTTGGGTTAGATGCCAACTGATGAAAGGCCTACTCCAATATAACAGCTTTTCATATCTTGTGAAGCTCGATTTCAAAACATTATTTGAGGTTTATATTGAAAATGGCCTTTTTTTAAGTACACACGAATTCCATTCCAAATAAACTTGATTTTATTTAAAAATAATCAAAGCACGTAACTCGCCATGATGGAACTCACCGTCACCGTCACCATCACCATCATGACAACGCAAATTTGTGTCATCCTAATAATATGGCTTTTAAAAATTCCACCCATTATAACTCTTCGTTTCTGCCATATAACTGAAAGAGCTAAACTTCTGATAGCTGGACCCTCATTCCATACCAGCCAAGCATATAAATTCCGATCCCAGAAATAAATTACCTCTTGCCTCGTGGCGTCTAAAAACTCATCTAAATTCCAATCGACTCTTATTCGAAAAAGCGAGGTAGAGAGAAAGAAGAGTGAGAGAGTGAGTGACGGCCTTTTTAGTTATATTTTCCAGGTTCGGGTTTTGATGGAATCATTTCCATAAATTCAAATTCTTTATATTCATGCTTGGGTCGATTAGCATAAACATCAAAGTGAGTGAGTGCGTAAAAGAGTGACTTCCATTCCGGGCATGCCATAGCAGAGCCAAGAATCAACTTAAAAACATTGAATTCATTTAGTCCCATTTCCGGCAATCAAGCAAACAACAAACCGTCACCCTTCCCCCCCCCCCCCCCCCCCAACCAATCCCGCTCTCTCTATAGCCCCAACAAAATTGAGATTCATCAAAGTCAAACGCTCGATTAATGTCGAGATTGATGTGACAACAACAAATGACTAAAACATTCTCATCGTCCCTACCTATACCCACGCACGACTAAAATATCCCGTCATGCAGCGAATTTATGGCAGCAAAATTTAAACTTTGTGTAAATTGGTTCGTATAAAGGTATTTATTCAAAATCCGTTGTCCTTGCATTCTCCATTTTAATCCTACATCCTGCTGTCCTGAATAATTTTTCATTTTGTACTTTTTTTTTTGCTGTTGTGAGGCGCTATGGCAAAGTCGGTCAAGAGCATTTGGGACTTTCTTCATTTTTTTTTGTATACCTACTCGGAAAATGAACTTCAAGCTTGAAGACGCTCACTAATGAGATAACATACAAAATGAAAAATTCACTTTTTCCACGTGCTTTCGTAGGAGAAAGTGCTTACGACGACAATGAAGACTGGATGGTTAAGACGGTGCAGAGTGGCAGTGGGATGTGGAGCAAAAATTGATGATGTGCAAATGCGGAAGAAAGTCAAGGCAACCCTAGCGCTAATATGTATAAAATTCAGCTAAACAAAATTTGGCACACGTGTTACATGTTTCAAGTATCTAACACCTGTGCTACCAGTGTTCATATATCTCAGAATATTATGCTATTCATTTGAGTGTCATGGCATGCATTTGAGCTTTAATTATATTTTCATTACCTGAAGTGCATAAGAGATACAAATTTTAAAGGAGAGCTACATATGGATCAACATCGCTTAACTGAAAAAAAACAATTTGTCATAATTATTTAATTGTTTCTTTTAGATCCAATTTTTCAATTGTCAGTTAAACAAGGAATAAATCTAATTGACTCTTAGGCTAGGCCCATATTGAGACGCCACCGGAGCGTGTGACGTGACACAGCACAGCACGATTTTTTTGTAAACAATATAAATCAATTGAACAGCGCATATTGATGGAGCGACGCGACATGACCTGACACTCGTTTTACAAAACACTCGTGTCTTGACACAGTCTTAAGAAATTTAAAAAAATACAATTTTGGCGCCAAATAACTTTCTAAATATGGCAGATATTAAAAATTTAGTCATAATCTGTTTTGTAAAGAATTTCATGAGCTATTTTTTTGGTATCAGGTTATTTTTTGAAAGGGCAATCTGTTTCTTAGTTACACACGAAAATCCGAAAAAGACAAAACGTTACACATTCCTGCCGCTAGAGCTCGCCTCTCTTAAAACGTGTGCCAAGTTTTAAAACTGTTGGATTTATTTCCTTCGTTAACTGGACTAATTTACAGTGGGTGTCTGATCCAAATAAAAAATGAGTTTGGGAAATAACGGATACGCTAATATGCATGTACAAGCTGTAAAAATTTAACTTTTCAGTCAAAATATTGAAACGGAGATTTTTTACAAAAATTGAATATTATCTAGATGCCTTTGGTCAAAATTTTGCTTACAAAATTTTGCGTTTCAAAATTTTGCTTTCAAAATTCTGTTTTTTAATATTCTGCTTTTTAAAATTCTTTTTACAAAATTCTGTGAATAAAAAAAAAAGTTCGAGAGATTTAAAAAAAATATGAATTTTTTTTTTATTATTTGCAGAATTTTGTAAAAAATTATTCTACAATTTAAAAAATTGATGTTCGGAACTTTTTAATAGAAAAATGAAAGACAGCATAATTTCTTGGAACGAAAAAAAAATTAAAGAAGTATATTTATCGTCGATTAAAAGTGTTGGTTGTTTGGAGTCATGTAATGAAGTTTTAGATAGCAAATAGAGCCATAAAAATGGAGAGAACATAAAAAAAAAAGAAAATTAAAAATTAGAAAATAGACCTAAGTAGTGCTAAACCAAGGCCAAACAAGATTTCTTAAGAAATTAGTTTAAAATAACCTTTAGTTTTTTTTTTTTACTAATTATTATAATTATATGTATATCTTGTTTAAAAAAAATATAATTAAATGGAAGTTTGCCTCCCTCCCCCAAGAGCTTTTAAAATATGTTCAAATAATAGAAATGTACCTATGCATGTGTTTTATTGGAAATTTTATAGCAATCGCAGTAAAATTTAATTTAAATTAAAAATTTAATCGAAATGTTAAAAAAAATTACATAAAAAAAAACATGTTTTTTTAAACCGGCTCTTAAGTTTTGTTGTAGTAGCCCATGGCGTAATGGTTATTGCGTTGGATTGTCATGCCAGAGGTCTGGGTTCAATGCCAGCAACTTCCACCTTAAGTTCTTTTTCAGGGCTACTACCTCTTGCGAGGAATTGACAAATCCTCCAAGAGTATCTCCTGTCATAGAAAAGTGCCGCTCACCAGCCGTTCGGATTCGGCAAAAAACTGTAGGTCCCCTCCATTTCTGCAGACACGCACACAGGAATGGTTAAGAGTTGTAAGTCACTAGGCCCTGGTTCTTCATGAGCCGTTGTGCCACCAAATTTATATAATTTATTTATTCTTAAGTTTTGCTTAAGAAATGAGATGGTATGTCTATGACGTCGGTGTCCAAAGAATTTCATAAATCTTTTTATTAAATTTATTTCTTACGGATTTGTAACAATTTTTCAGTTTTAACTTTAAATTCCATGCATTTGTGTGCCACACGTTGCATTTAGTTATTTTTTCTTTCATTAAATAAGAATTTCAATATGCTACCAAATTTTAGCTGACTACATGGCTTTCAAACTGGATAGCCATGTTTTTCTGGAGTCTGGAGTAGGTAGGTATGCAAAAATATTAATTATTTAAACCAGACACACAAAACATTAAATTATACAACAGAACCTATGCAAAAACCGACACAAAACAACTGTAGCTATACCATCGCACATCAGCACACTAACAAAAACAATATTCTCTTAGCTCTTTTAGGGTAAATTTATTTTTAGCTTTTATAATTATGCAAGAACTACCTACCTTATACTCGTTCTACCTACTCATCTGGTCAATTTGTCTGGAGGAGTTGATATCCTGTGTCAGGAAGAATGAACAAAAAAAAGCCCAAAACCACAAGCTGTGTTGCAAAGTTGCAACTGATTTTGCACAACGAAAAGTTGGCACTCAACAAAAACCGCTTCATTTAAAAACGACAAAATAAAAAAAAAAAAAAAACAAAAAAAAAAACATATCCAGCGGAAACTCATGTTTCGAAGTTTTTTAACAAATGTTTTTTTTTTATTTTTTTTTTATTTTCAAGTGTCCTTGGTGGAGGCATTGATGGGGAAAAGAGGACTTTGCTTTCTTTTTTTCTTTGTAATATGAAGACAACAATAAAAAGCAGGGAACAAGAAATAAACGAAGCGAATTTGCATCCAGAGCGAGGGAATTTTGTTTTATAGCGTAGTTTAAGAATATTTTGCTACAAATGGCAAACAATATGATTCGGACTTAAAAATTCAGCAGGATAATAATAAGAAAATAATTTCAGGATGTTTTTGTTTTTCATTTTAACTGTCAGCTTAATGAATGGCAACAATTTGCTCGAAAAGCAGGTCATTTGTATTTTTTTTTATTTTGTTAATTAATTGAGCTATTCACGAAAAGTATTTATATTTTTGAATTTATACGTGATGTTAGTTGGGAACATAATTTTAATTGTTCATGAAGTCAAGTTAATTTTGTATGCCTTTTTTGCTAATACATATACAAAATTTTATTCACTTACAATATACACAAGTCGAATTTGGTAGTTCATTTGGTATTGATAAAAGCAACGAAAAATATCGACATTTTACAAGTGATTAGGAACTGAATCCATCGCCTTTGACAGGTGCGTAGAACTGAATCATATTATAAAGGGTCTAGAAAAGCCGAAGGCATATAAATTATATATCGTTTGAAAGGTTTTGTGCGACAGAAGTGCACAAAATATAAATTAATTAAATTATTAAACCGCAAATAAGTTAAATTAACAAAAGAAAATTTCGTGTTAAGAGGAAGCGAGAAGCGAGCGAGAGAGAATATTTGTAAAAACACACAATGAGGTGGTTGTTCATCGTCCACGGATGAGCTTCAGCAGAGAATCATCACCAAATACCTACAAAAAAGAAAAAAAAAAAAAAAAAAAACAAAACAATGCAACACAATTACTGTGCATTTGTTTGGTTTAGATAGATACGTAAAAGTGGGAGCGAGATAGAATACAAAGTAAAAGTGGGATTGGAATATTTAATTTAATTCACACCGATTTCGGTGGATTTACTGAGGTTCAACGATGGTTTAAAGTTCAAGTGTGTGATAATAGCTAAGTGCATGTCTGAACCACCGCTAAACCTCAGTTAATCGGAAAATCCGAAACTACGCATCAACACTTAACCCACGATTGTATAACTGGCACTAAAGATCTGGCCGCGACGAAACACCAATTTGTATGGACTAAAGGCCGTTAAAAGCTATTTTGAAAAAATCTTTTATGTTTCTTACCTTTAATATGAGTTCTATTGGTATGTCATTCTTTGAATTCCCATTCATTTAAATGCAACTTACGATTGCAATGAAAAACTTTTTTTTAGGTATTTTTGCTTCACAGATTTTATTCCCATTCAATCTTGAAGTCTTTAATATTCACTCATTTTATTTTTATGCAGTTTAAAGACTAAAGGTAAGACCGCACACGGCGGCGGAACTATACTTCAGTGGAACTGCGTGTAACTTCACAGCACTCCACAGAAGTTTTTTAATAGACTGCAATGGGGCGACAAATCATGAAGTTAGGTTAATTGAAATGCTACAAAATGGGCATAGAAACCTTTTTTTTAAACTACCACCCCTACACAAAAAAATCTTGTCCTATCACAAATGGAAAGTTCAGGCACTATTTTGTATTTCACTGCACAAACCAAACATTCAATTATTTGTGACACATCATGTCGCAACGCTTGCTACATATATCGAACTAATAAAGTTGCTCCGATAATAAACTTTGTAGTTAAGTGTCACACTGCCCGTGCCCTTCAGTTTTGGCGCTTAGTGTGGTATATAGCTCATAAAATTTCATACAAATACTATTTTACCGCTTCGTGAAGTTCTCTTACTGCCGTGCCATTCTGCTGAAGTGCAGTTCCGCCAAGTGCGGTCTTACCTTAAAAGTTAAAAAAATAAAAGTAAAACCTAGCATCTACTGCTTGAACTGTTTTGAAGTCTTTTAAAAGTCTTTTGAGTTCATTGCATTCATGGGACTGCCTCCAATAAAAATTCCCAAAGAGAGATTCTAATTCTCTTTTAAGTAACAGTACCCAAATATTAAATAAGTCTTAAATTTCTTTTGCCCGACCCTTCCAATCAACTTATTTTTAAATTTAATGAAAATTTTCATGAAAATGATCCAAGTGAATGTTACTTAGATCACATCTGCACTAATAATTTATATATTTAACGCAGTACAGAAATGTCAAAAAGTGAAGTTTAATAGAAGAAATGTTCGATAGCACTTGGATCTCTTTTACATTAACTGAATTAATAAGGGTATTCAGGCAACAGCGTAAAGTCGTTAAGTTAAAACTTCGTAATTCTATCATAATTTGTATGAAAAATTTGACAGATTTACGCAGTTTATAACTTTACTACGTTTACGACGACTTTACGCTGTTGTATGAATACCCCTAATGTTTTAGAAGTCCAATAACATACTTAGCTCAGTTTTTCAAAAAATGTTACTTGGATAACTTCTGTTCTTAACTAGCCAATGTTGGTTATTATCTACCCGTTTAATGTTCAGCTGTACGAGGACACTCCACGTAAAGATCTGAAGTTTGCTGAGCTATTGGTATAAGAAGGTTTTTAATTTACCAACTACATAAACCTACATGACCGGTAGGTCGTACTTCGACGTTACGACCTCCAGTCCCAAGGACCCAAACTCTTCAAATAACGCAAGGGTGGATTTCTTTACTGTCAAATTCCTATTTTATTTGCCACACTCACTGCTCTACTCGCTTTCTAACTCTAGGTGCGTTCGCGTACAATTCCGAAACTACCCAAAACTACCATTTTCTACCAGATTTAGTCCAAACCTGTTCGCGTATGCACATTTCGGGTAGTTTTGGATAGAATAGAGCGCTCGCGAGAGAGTAAATTATTTCCCCTTCTTGCCAGATTTTACCAGAGAAATTTCTTTCGGCAGAAAATGGTAAGTTCGGTGTTCTATCAAAAAGCTAGTGAGAAGAAAAAAACACAACAAAAATACAAAATGGCTGCTGTTTGTTTACTTTTAGTTTTAGTTTGTTTTTTGTTAGAAGTGAATATTTTTCTTTGTTTTCATCTTAAATTTTTTGATAAACTACTGAACAAAATTGAAAGGAAGTGTTTTAAGTTCAATTTATTTTCTTACTTCAAGTAAATGTATTACAATGTTGTGGTTTCGTTTACTTTTTCTTTTGTTTACTTTTTAGTGACGTTTAAAATCTGGCAGAGATTTTTGGTACAAAGCGTTCGTGTACTTTTGGACTGTTTCCATTCTCTTTGAGAGAATTTCATCCCCACTCCTCAAAATTTGATAATTTGCCAGTTTTAGTCCCGAAAGTACACGAACAAACCTTTTATTTGTAAAAGGCAAGCCTTGTCAACGAGAGAGTAGCTAGCGAATTGTATTAATTGCGAGTTGCGAAAATTTCTTTTAGCAATTACTCCCTTTTGTGTTCTCTCGATCAACCTATGTTATTATGTACATTAATTTGTCGTAGTATTCGTGGTGTTTACTGAATAAATCAGCCTGACCAGGTTGACGCCAAAAGAGTTGTAAAAGAATGCAGTCTTTTTTGAATAATAATAATTAATAATTTTATGGCACAACAGCTCATGAAGAACTAGGGCCTAGTGACTTACAACTCTCAACCATTCCTGTATGCGTGTCTGCAGGAATGGAGGGGACCTACAGTTTATTGCCGAATCCGAACGGCTAACGAGCGGCACTTTTCTGTGACAGGAGATACTCTTGGAGGATTTGTCAATTCCTCGCAAGAGGCAGTAGCCGTTTTTTCTTTTAAATAAATAGGTGGCGGAGGCTGGGGCTCGAACCTTAGACCTCCGGCATGACAGTCCATCGCACTAACCATCAGGCCACGGCTACTTTTTTGAATGCATTCTTTAAAAATCTTTCATTGAATTCAATTATTGAAAGATTTCATTCACTGATTTAACTTTCAGACCTTAGACTTTAAATTGTGCAAGTACCTAACATTCAATTTGAAATAATTTTTTCAGCAATCAATTGGTAATTTTGCAGCAATCTTTTGGGAATTCATGCATTCTTTGATTCCTTGCATTCGTGAGTCGACCAAAATCGCGAAATCAATAATCTGGAAAACCCAAAATCTAGAAAGCTTAAAATTTCGAAAATCAAAAATCCAGAAATCCCAGAATTCTGAAAATCCCAAAGCCCTCTGGATTTCGCTCTTTGGGATTATCAAAAATCATGTAAAAACTCAAAATCCCGAAAATCAAATTTCGGGATTTTGAGTTTTCTGAAATTTGGGTTTTAGGGATCGAAATAGTTATACTAATGAATAATTTGCGCAATAAAACCCAAAATCTAGAAAGCTTAAAATTTCGAAAATCAAAAATCCAGAAATCCCAGAATTCTGAAAATCCCAAATTTCGGGATTTTGAGTTTTCTGAAATTTGGGTTTTAGAGATCGAAATAGTTATGCTAATGAAAAATTTGCGCAATTCTTTAGTTCAATATAATTTTTGTGGATTTCGATTTTAGAAATTTAAACAAATAAGAAAAGGCATCTAAAACTTACATTTAGTCGCGATAGTTTGCCCTCTTGAACTTTAATTGACACTTCAGGTCTCCTCTGTTTTATATTTTTAAGCCATATAAATTTTCTTCTCCCAGCGCCCTTTATACATTTTTTTTATTTTAAAAATTCATAACATCCATCTGTTATCTCAGCCTTCTTTATGTTTTTTTTTCCAATTATTTCAATCTTTGATGATCTCCCGCACCACTTGTCCATCGTACTAGCTATTTAATATTAAAAACATAACTCCCTTGAATAATTCATATTTCGAAAACAAAACTCAAAAAAAAAAAAAAACACAACTGTGCTGGCACTTAATTAATTCTTCTTGAAACGAAAGTAATATAGGTACATTCCTCAATCTATATATGCCAAAACACTGCGAAGACTGGAGTCTATCTCACCGCAAAGTTCATTGGTTCTATACCTTTCATCGTTGTGAATTCTTGAAAGTTCATTAAAAACCCTTCCATAACACTCAAAAATATAGAACAGATGATCCTGGGGGAAAAAAAAACTAACATTATAAAGGATGACCTACTTGGGTTCTTATAGTTCCGTTTATATGTAGAACTCATTTTTCTCATGCGAAACAAAAAAATTTCATATCAAGAATTTACGATCTATTTTTTTTTTTAAAAGGTTAGGTGTATGTTTAAATGGCACAGCTGTGCTTCTATCTACGTATCTAGGTTTCGGGCTGGTTTTTTTTTTGGCGTATATGAAAATGCACAAGAATACGTTATCCTTTGACTATTTCAGGAAACTATAGGCATAACACACATTCGTACATGAAGACCCGGCCGGCCAGTTCGAGGAAATTTCCATTTCAATGGAACTTCGATTTTGTGTTTTCCTATATACTCGTATCGAAACTTAATGTTCAAAAAAGCCAATATTGAGATTACCTTGATGCACATCCTGATTTGGTGATGAAATTCAAATTGAGCACGTGTAAAATAAAATTGGAGACAGGAATAAAAAAAAAAAAAAAAAAAAAATATCAAACCAGAACTTCCTTCCGTCTATATGCGGACAGTTTATTATGGGAACTTTTACTCAATGCGAAACGTTCCGGAATACTGGGAGACTCGTATGTACCTACTCTGTTGGTTGGTTTTGGGATTGCCTGACTTAATTCTAAGGAAGTTTTGGACAGTCATTTTTTTTTGTCTCTAGTACACTGTTAGATTTGGGTTTGCCAAAGGTGATGATGGTGTACCAACCTTATAGTCTTTTAAATGTTAAAAATGTTTTTTTTTTTTTTTTGAATTAAGATTTTTTGTAACACAAGGAACTAACTTGTAATGTCAAATTCCTTTTAAGAAAACAATCGATTTGTTCAGAAGAAAAAATCGACTTTTCTGGATAAATCCCTTGTATTAAAAGAAAAAATCGATTCTGTTTAGGAAAAAAATCGAATATTTTTGGTAAAAGGAATTCGACATAAAACACTGATATTAATAGGTATCTGCAATAAATAGAGGATAAAACGATCCCCAAAAACCACAACACCTCCTGTATGATTTTCAGAAAACTGAAGAGAACAGTTTTAAGCAGCTTTGAAGTCTGATTCAAAGAGAAGCTTTTGCCCTGACGGATGGAACGGTTATTTTTTATCAGTTGACTTTTAAGAAGACAGAAGGTAATTTGAGATATGACAAAACGAGCATCCATCGGCCCTTTCCCTTACGAAGAATATTTACTTCCCATTGATAGCCGTTTCCCAATATTACATATTGAAAAATTTTAGACAAAGTTTCTAAGAAGTTGCCTTGGATTTCACAGAACACTTGGGTCGGTCAGCGGTCTAGCTTATTAGATTAGTTTTTGTTATAAAGCTTTTTCCGATCACAAACAATTTCGAAGACTAACTTTATTTTTGGGAGCTTTTTCACCCTAGTGAAGAATATTTGATATAAATAAATTTAAATAAACTTGGCAGCAAAACAGCTCATAAAGAACTATAGGGCCTAGTGACTTACAACTCTCAACCATTCCTGTGTGCGTGTCTGTAGGAAAGGAGGGGACCTAGAGTTTACTGCCGAATCCGAAGGGCTAATGTGAGCGGCAGTAGCCGTTTTATTTTAAAAATTATTAGGTGACGAGGCTGGGAATCGAACCTAGACCTCCGGCATGACAGCCCATCGCACTAAAACTATGGCTACTACATTTTATATTAAGTTTTAGAAAGATCCCATAAAGCTCATGGTTATGTCTCTGGGATGGTCTTTTCTTTGAGGTCAAAAATTTACTCCAAAACATAAGTTTCTTGAATGTTCTTCGCCACATTTAAATTATTTGATAAGAAATCAAGAATCTGGTTGTGTCTCGCTTTTTGAGCAGTTAGCTAATCGACACACATTCTCTGTTTTTTTTTTTTATTAAATAGTTTTAAGCCCCATTCACATGAGAACGACCAACAAATGACGAATTAATGAATAAATGGGATTTTAAAACATTTAATAAATAAAATGATAGAAATGTAAAGCTATTAAATCTAATTTACTTTTCTATCATTTCATTTAAATTTTCTAAAGAATTAAAGTTTTTAAAGGTTTTAAAATCCCATTTATTCATAAATTCGTCATTAGTTGGTCGCTCTCATGTGAATGGGGCTTTATAGCTACTAAAAAAAAAAATGGCAAAACAAACTCCTATAATCCTAAAAAAAATATGTAAATACGTCATTTTCAGTTAACATGGCAGAATAGAAGCTTTGGTGATTGAAATTTTTAGTACGTATATAATAACCAATATTGGCTTGGTTTGGTTTGGTTGAAGCCTTAGTCCATCCTGGGCTATCATGTTCTTTAACTTCTCGCATTCATAAAATCGGTCGAGAAACGATGGAAACTGAAACAAAATACATGAGTTTTGTTCCATTTTTCAGCGTTTCTCGACTGATTTTTTCGATGTGAGAGTTACAGAACATGGGTCCTATGAGCACCATCTAAAGTGAAGTTATTAAGTAAACCAAGACATATTTTAAAAAAATCTGTACCTACGTTCTGTAACTCTTACTCGAAATCAGTCGAGAAATGCTGAAAAATGAAAAAAAAAATCTCATGTTCAGTTTTCATCGTTTCTCCACCAATTTTATGCATGTAAGAATTACAGAACGTAGGCACTGGTCACACTTACCAAAAAGACCATGCAGACCTTGCTATCATTTTTGTTCACTTCATCCTTCTATACCAAAAAATAGGTTTTTTTTCAGTTAGTTGGTAGCGATAGATGCTTTAAACAAACGACCGCACGTCCTGCTGAAATTTTTCCAATGCACATTCATCAATCATTCGTGTATAGTATACTGAATGTTTCAAGGATTTAGATGTGTCCTCAAACAAAAAACAACAAAATTAAAAAAAAGGACTGATTTACAGAGTGACAGTGAGCAGTATAAAAAAAAAACAGGAACAACGAATAGCAGTACCATCAGAGGTTTCAGGTTCCAGCATCACCATCGCACTCATTTATATGAGAAAAATGGAGTATAAGCTTGCACTTCGTTGTTCGTTGTTATGGAGGTATATGTTTGCACAAATGTAAGTGGGATTTCCGTCGTCCTTGTTGTTGATATAGCAAATTTAGTATTTTTGCTTCAACGCGAGTTCGACGGGAGTGTTGTTATTTTTATTATTATTTTTTTTTTTTATGTAGGTATACATGAATCGGAGAGGTGCTGGACTAAAAAGTTGATAGAATTGCAAATTGCAAAAATGGTTGGCGATAACTAAAACCTATTTTGGAAGAAGTCTGTTACATTCGACAGGGTACTAGAGTGTGTGGATGAAGTCGATGGATTTTTATAGTTTCTCTTTTTTGTTGCCCCAGAGTTCGGGTATAGTGATTTTGGCACCAACCCCTACAATACCCCCTATATACCCTGGCTCCAATGACAGAGGATACAAATTGGAATCATTGGCGAAATTGTCAGCGAGATTTTATCTTTTACCGTCTGGGGGAAAGATTTCATAAAAAAGCAATACCATTAGAATGGCTATGTCATCCATAAAAAATATGTTGTCTGGACAATAATATGAACTTGGGATTTCAATGCGTTTTACAGTTGGGTGGAATTCATTTTTAGAAAAATATTTGGTATTCGAAAAAGCATATGTAGCGAGTGGTAGTTATAATGTAGATACCTTTGTCATTGTTTAAATCTTTTAAGTGTTTTTAGAATTTAAAGTTTAAATTTTTCAGAAAGTGTAGTTGAAGGAATAACGTTTTTGTGGAGTATTTGGTTGTTTAATGTGACCTGGTGTAGCTGCGCAAGAGTCAATCGTGTTGTTGAAAACTACTGGCTTCAAGCAAGGCTCTAGATGTGTGCATTTCGGTTATGCATTTAACTATAGGAATTCAATTATTGTGTATTTGTATTCTACAGGAATTCCGGGCGGAAGGGTAGGTTTGCTGAATAAACATGTTAGAGGTCTAGTATTGATAAAGCCGGAATCATTAATGATTTGGAGCTTAGAAAGTTATAATGGCTTTCTGCTGATAGTGCGTCCAGTTTTTTTCTCAAATTAATTGATTCGCCGCCGCACATCCCCAGCTTTTACTTACAATTACTAAAAGAAAACCTATGTTACCCGGATTAAGTATTGCGAATTAGTGGCAACATTACCAAGAAGCCATATCATCCAGCCCTTCTAACTAACTCATATAAGATCTTTATTTATTTGTTTATTTATTTGTACATATGTAGATGCTTACACATTAAGACTTTAATAGCCTTTTAGCAAGTGAAGCTTTGATTTGCTTTGATCTAATTTCAAGTAGCCAAAATGAACTAGCTCTCACTTAGTCTATGAATTTGGGACTTATATCATTATGAACTAAGTCCCAACCGATCTAATTCCAATGAAAAAAAAGTTGGGAGTTTGTTTATTTCATTTTTTGGGGGAAGCGACAAATTTTAGAAAAGCGGGGGTTAGCTAGTTAGTTTCGCGCGGACGCCACACTATACGTGGTCGCGAGTGGGCATGTCTGGGAGCAAGCTGATAAATACACTGTAAGTGTCTTAGCACCTCTAGGCTCGTCGGACCACTACATCATATCAGCAAATTTCTCATGCTCCACCAATTCAGTTAAAGAAACAATTCCAAAAAAGATCAATTTTTATCAGGTTAAAAGAACGAAGCTTCCGATGCTACAAGTCAAACCCTACTGAGAAAAATCGGAAAAAATACAGGCAAGCCAGAAATATCTGCAATGCCCAAATACAAAAAACAAAATTCTTACATGACCAAAATATACGCCAAAAAATTCTACAATGTCCCAAAGGTAGTAAAAACTTTTGGTCATTTGTAAAAAATATTAGAAACTCTTCTTCGTCTTCAGTTCCAACACTCGTTCATAATAACACTCCTGTCGTCACCTCGCAAGCAAAAGTAAATTTGTTTGCAGCTCAGTTTGCTGCAAATTCGACCTTACCACACAGTGTTATGACTCCTCCTGTACTTGAGAACGTAAATAGTTGCATGGGAAAAATGTTTTTTCGTACTCGTACAGTTGCTAGAATTCTAAAAGATCTTGAAATACACAAATCCGCTGGTCCAGATTGTATATCTCCTTTAGTTCTGAAGAGGTGTTCTTCAAACGCTGGCAAAACCATTTCGCAAGCTTTTCTATCTATTCTACTCTTCTGGACTCTTCCCGAGCGGATGGAAAACGGTTTTTGTCCAGCCAGTCCCAAAAAAAGGCGAATCTTCCTCCCCCTCCAATTACCGACCAATTGCACTCACGTCCCTTCTTTCCAAGGTCATGGAAACGCTGATCAACAATCAGCTTAAGAAATATCTGGAAGACCGTAAGCTCTTTAATGACCGGCAGTATGGCTTTCGTAGCTATAGGTCCACTGGTGATCTGATGACATATCTCACCGAAAAGTGGAACCAATCCTTACATCAGTTTGGTGAAACAAAGGTTTTTGCACTTGATATTTCAAAAGCATTTGATAGATTTTGGCACGAAGCTCTCTTATCGAAAATGCGTGCATTTGGTATTGATGGGTCTCTCATTCGTTATGAATTAGAAATAACCTTTCAGACCGTTCATTTCGAGTTGTTTTGGACGGCTTCAAGTCTGACATCCATAAAATAAATGCTGGTGTGCCCCAAGGCTCCGTTTTGTCCCCGATTCTCTTCCTTATCTTCATAAATGATCTGTTATCTGAAACTTCTAATCCACTGCATTGTTTCGCTGACGACAGCACCCTCAGTTTTTCATATTCAATTCCAGATTCACATCCCTGTTCTTCGGCTGTTGATCTAAAACGCCAGTTTATGATACACTCATTAAATTCCGATCTGGCAGCATTATACAGTGGGGTATCAACAATCGCGTGGAATTTAATGCTTCGAAAATACAAAGCTGTCTTTTGTCAGCCAAGCGGAATATACCTCCCATGCCATTATCTATGAATGGAACTTGCATTGAAGAAACCGAAAACCTAGCCGTCGTCGGTATGTATATCACTGACCATCTCTTATGGAACGATCACATATTCGCTGTGGCCAAAAACGCAGCAAAATGCTTAGGTTTTCTTCAAAGATACAAGAAATTTTTTTCTCCTTCTGACCTGGCTACCATCTATAAGCCATACATCCGCCCAAAATTAGAGTATAACTCTTATATCTGGGCGGGTGCTCCTATAACACATTTAAAACTATTAGATAGAATCCAGAATAGGGCTCTTAAACTTATAGGACACATCCATCACGGAAACTTTTGTCTCCTTGGAACACCGTCCAAATATTTCTTGTCTTTCATTGTTTTATCGATTTTTCTATCAACAATGCTCATTCGAAACAGCCAGTTGCATTCAGTTCCAAAAATGAATGAAAATTAGTTCATAATGAACGAAGTCCCAATTTTCATTCGGGAGTTAGTTCTTGGGGAGTAAGTACTTTTGGGAGTTAGTTCTTGGGGAGTAAGTACTTTTGGTCCGGAAATTCCACTTTTGACGTGTTAGATATTACGTGACCACCACGTTGAAGCTCCTGGTTTGATAATAAGTAGGTAGGCTAGCATGTACTGTAAATCCAGCCTAACAAGAGACAAACTTAAGGTACAAAACAAAAAGTTAACTTTTTCAATAATTTTTGTCTGTAATCTCCTTTAATTTAAGGTTCGATCCCCAGCCTCGCCACCTATTTATATAAAAGAAAAAACGGCTACTGCCTCTTGCGAGGAATTGACAAATCCTCCAAGAGTATCTCCTGTCACAGAAAAGTGCCCCTCGGATTCGGCAATAAACTGTAGGTCCCCTCCATTCCTGCAGACATGCACACAGGAATGGTTGAGAGTTGTAAGTCACTAGGCCCTAGTTCTTCATGAGCTGTTGTGCCATCAAATTTTTACTATACATTCTCCGAAATGCAATAGGTTGACTGAAATACTTACATGTTATCACGTCTCAGTGATCATGCTTTTTAATTCTGCATGAGTTATCTATGATACTACCTTTATAGAATCTAAAAAAAAAAAACAATTTGTCTAAATTGAAAATGGCGCCCAACGAAAAAAGGCTAGAATTTCGGAAAACCATAATTTATAGAGTCCTTATAACCCGATAACAAAACTACGGTATCTGATTTTTACTGGGCTTAAGTCTATCGAAAAGTAAATAGTAACAGCCTTTCAAGTCATTTAAATTGTGATTCATCTCAAATCAATCATTTTTGTCTGCTTATTATCTTAAAGAAAAAAATAAATGACTATTCAGAATTTCAAGTTTTATTGATTACGTTATAAGATAAATATCATTTCCGATATAGTTGACATTTTCTTAAGAAACTTTTTTTCGTCATTGTTGCATTTCCCCTTGAACGTTTATCGGTCTCACTTATACCAAATAGGTTTTTCCAAGTCTCAATCACTTCACTAAAGAAGAGAATCACTCGAGGCATAGAAACACCTCCTCGTTTTGCCAGTTGTTTCAATGTGAATTCTCAAGCAATGTGCTATAGAAGAGCTTTGCATTTTTTTTTTATAGCCACTGGCACCACACAGGGCTATAAATCTCAATTGCTCCCCGAAGAACAATTACGAAACTTCAATTAGAAGTGGCAACGAGCATGAGAAGGACCAGGGACCCATTCCAACAACGACTCGACTCGGTCTTTGGCGTCGTCGTCGTCGCTCGTGAGCATCACAATCGTGGAAGGAAGCAAGCAAGCAAGGTAGGCAAAAATGTCATCTTTTACTTTGTACACAAGTGAATCGGTTTGTTTTATACTGCTTCTGGGACTTAGAAAATGGTGATGCCACTAAAGTGCACAACCATCACAAGGCATTCATTGGTCTTGGTCCTTCTGTATGCAACCAGTGCATTGGGAATTGTTTCATCCAGAGCTTTGGGATTTTTTTTTTTTCCAGAAAAGAAAACGTGACGTCTGGCATTGTTTGGCGAAGCATTCGATGGTGATGGTTTTGCATTGCAACTTTGTCGATAGATCTTTGTTTTATATACAAAATATATGTGTGTACCTTTTTTATTTCACTTGAAGTCTTGGAAATGAAAAGCAATCAATCTCAATGAAATACTTGAGAGTTTCTTTCTGTTTTTCTTCATTGTTTTTTTTTTTTTTTTTGTTCTTCACACAATCAGTGGTCAGGTCACGTTGGGAATTGAATGAATTACGATGAGCCAATTTTTCTAACGCGTAATAATTTTTATTGGCTAAAGTACACAGGAGGAAGTAAGTGTTAAGTTGTAAAAATTACAAAAAAAAATGATGTAAAACTTACACTTAAGAAAATGTTGTAAAAACTTTTTAAAAAAGTTGTATAATCTGCAAATCTGCATTAAAAATTATGCAGTAAAAACTCCAAAAAATGTTGTAAATTCTACAAAAAATGTTGTAAAAACCACAACATAGTGTTTTAAAAACTGGGAGTCGTACAGAATCCCGAAATCCAGAAAACCAAATATCTCAAAAACTTAAAATCCTGAAAACCCACAATACCTAAAACTCAAAATCCCAAAATCCAGAAATACCAAAATCCGGAAATTCCAAAACGTATTCTCGATAGAGGTACCATTGCTCAAGGTACAAGAATTTTAGAACTACGTTGATAAAGTCCGACACATAAACTCAATTTTTATGTTGCTTTCATTTCTCACGAGAGGTTAGCCCCGCACTTATTTCATCCGAAAACTTATCCCAATATAAAAATGCACTATTAGTTTTGTTTCCCTAAAAATAATAGTTCACTGCCGTAATGGTTGGTTAAGGCCTAGGACTGTGGTCCCAAAGGTCTGGGGAGCGAACCTACCAAAGATTATGGCACGGGTATCGAGTGTAACAAAAAATCATGCAGGTAAAAGAATGCAATCTTTTGTGAATGCATTCTTTAAAAAATCATTCACTGATTTCAGTTAAAAGATTCCATTCATTGACTTCACTTTGAGACTTCAGACTTCAAATTATACAATAACTAACCATTTGACTGGAAAAGATTGCAATCATTTTTTTCACCATTCATTTTACAGCAATTAATTGAATGCAGTCTTTTGGTAATGCATGCATTTTTGCATTCATTTGCATTCCATTGCTGTCTTTATTGCTTTTACCTCCGTTATGTGCTGTAACTTTTTCTTCTGTGATTAATATTTCATGTTCAAATAACCTGTGCTCATAATTTTGCAATAAAGACAGTGCAAATATGCTAGAATGCAAATGAATGCAAACAATGCACAAAAGATTGCATTCAATTGATTGCTGTAAAACGAATGGCGAAAAAAATGATTGCAATCTTTTCGAGTCAAATGATTGGTGATTATATAATTTGAAGCCTGAAGTCTTAAAGTGAAGTCAATGAATGCAATCCTTTTATTGAAGTCATAAAAGATTGCATTCACAAGAGATTGCATTCTTTTACAAGCCTGCAAGAAATTGACTAATCCTCCAAGACCATTTCTTGTCACGAAAAAGTTCATCTTATACTTTGTATACAAATTTTTTGTCCTCTCAATTCTTACTAATAATACACACACAGGAATAGTTGAATAATTTTAACCCACTAGGCTTTAACTCTTCACGAGGCATCGTCCACTAAATAATTTTTTGTTTTTTTGCACGCAGGTTGCAGGAGATTTTATGGTGGAGGAATTATTGTTCGAACGGGTGTGCAACCATTCTTTAATTGAGTAAAAAGATTGGCTTAATTGGGTTCTGTATAAGAGACAGTTTTTGCTATGCGTCGAAATGGTAGATCAGTTGAAAACATGTATTGATATTGTGATGCAGGATGTCGAAGATAACTCGCTGTCCAGGTCTACCATTACAGTTGGACCTTTCCAATCGAGCTTATACAGCTTGCTTGACCTCAGGGACCTTTTGGATAGCATTTGGAATAAGGTAGAATAGTTCTAAATCTGATTAGGCATGACAAAAAAAATTTGGTAAAAATTATAACTTTTGAATCATATTTGCACTCGAACGGTTTTGCAAATAAACGAGCCTAGGTACAGATTTTCGAATCAGAAATTAAGGAAATTTTGAAGTAATTTTTTCAGCGAATTAAAGCTTCAAGTCTTCAAATTAAGGTTAGTTTTTGACTCCAAAAATAAAAATAAAAATATTCCATTTCAAACACGAAAGATTCTCTGACCCACACAAAGATTTAATTTTCAAATTCCAGTTGTATATTGCCGGTCTTTCCGAAAAAAAAAAATAATAATAATAAACAACATTTTCGCTTATATAACGACGCAAAATAAAATAAGTGGCGAAAATCCCCATCAAGGGACAAATTCGCATTTTTTCTTTGCGCAAATTTATATAAATTTATAATAATTATTGCTCTGTCCATTGAAGTGAAAGCCTCTTTCCTTCCAATTCTCTCAGGCAAAATGTTACCCGCAGGGCAGAACGCGCTAACATTTACAAAATCACGTTCAAAATCCTCGAATAAATCCCATCCTTCCCCCATCCCCATTTCCAAAGTTTTTCCATATCCTCCCACTCCGAATCTGAATCTGAATTCCAACTCGAAAATGTTGCCGGTTCGTAAAAGTATCTCACGAATTTTCACATCCTCTAAAACAAAAACAAACCAAACTGCACCACAGAGACTTAACGTCAACGATCTCAGTGAGTGTTCGCGCGAAATTCCTTAAATATACGAAATTTCACCCTCGATGCCGATATTTTAAAATATATATAATCCTACAAGCTTTGGAAAACTTCTGGCTGCAGGCACACACCACCAACCACCGCTCCCCCACCACCACCACCGCAGGCACAACGATGAACTCTCTTTAAATGTAATATTCTTCACTGATGAGGAGCCTAAACTTTGGAAATCCCTCTTGACGAAGAGGGAAGTTGTTGTTGTTATTGAAGAAGAAGATTCCACAAGAAAACACAGGGAGCATAAAGAAGGGAAGCTAAAATTGTTCACGGAGTGTCTTTATGGCGCTTAGTATTGAGACATAATGTTACGTTTTCCTTCCTCCATGCCTCTCATCAAGCACCGTGTTCCGTGCATCACGTCACGTCGAGTTGGTCGGAGTCATCGTCTCGTCCTAGTAAATCATTTTCGGGAAGATTATGGGGGGTAATAACTTGGGAGTGGGAGCAAAGTGAGTAAGTTAAAAACACAAGTTTTGGCTCCTCAATTCCTCATTGCGTTGCGACTTGCGAGGGATTTTCTTTAGTATTTTTGAAAGGAAGTGATTATCGAGGTCACGATCTCGTTTCGTGGCTGTGCTGTGCAAGTGTTGAAAATTAATTTTCCATTGACTTTGATGGGTTTTATATGGATTTGAAATATGCGCAAGGGTTGTAATTGAAACAGTGTGATGGTAATACGCAAATCCTTTAATATAAAATGAAAGTTTGAGGAATTAGGGGATGGAGATACGAGTATAAAGCTTTAAACTAAGGAAAGTGATGTAATAAAATTGTATGAGTAGATGGATATAATAGATTTAGAACTACGTACTTTGAATCTTGTATAAAAATCTCTAACTTGAGGAATTGGATTCATATGAAAAGAGCGTAAGACAGAAACGTTTCGAAAAACTGTCCAACCATGAGGACTATTAAGAAGAAACGTAAGGGATGTTAACAGAATATTGGTGATTTTTGATTTGTATCAGACTGATGATGACCATCCGGACACCTGGCCTCCATTCTCCATTGGCTATTTAGCATTTTACTTAATAATCAGGCTAGAAAAATATCATGCGAGAAAAATATCATGCGAGAAAAGTAGCATACGAGAAAAAAAAAACACACGAGAAATAAATGATGCGAACAAAATATCATGTGAGATAACTATCATGCGAGAAAAATATGATGCGGGGAAATATATCATGCGAGAAATATATCATATGAGGAAATTATCATACGATAGAAAACTACTAAGTATGCGAGAATCATACGACGAAAATATCATCCGAGAAATACCGCGAAATATACATGCCTTGCGAGAAATATATCATTCGAACAAAATATCTCGCGAGAGAAGTATCCAACGAGAGGTATAAATTAGTATCCTAAAACTATCATACGAGAAAAATATTATACGATAATTGTATCATACGCTGACGACGTAACGTCAGGTCAAAGTGGAATAGGATAGTAACATTACTCTGCGACAAAAGAATGTTTCCACCAAGATATTTTCGTTAAGATGATATCGAAAGAATTCTCGAGATTTAATAAATTTTCAGAACTGCACGAGGAATGACTGGACAGTCAAACAATTTGTGGAGAGACTGGATAGGCTAAAGGCTGATTTACGGGCCACCCAGGACGTACGATACGGATAGTGCATATGAAGAATGGGATCATGTGCAGGAGTAGGGTTTTCCAGCTTTTTGGTTGTGAGTAAAGGGAAGACGAAGACACACAGTAGAAAAAATGACAAAACTATGGAAGCCATTCTACGATCTTTTCAAGAACACGCTGTGATGTGTGCCCGAAGTACGGCATCAAAATTATTTTTGGCGACTTCAACACAAAAATCGGAAAGGAGTGTATGTTTGGCAGGGCCGGAACAACCATATGTACAAGATGTGCAAATGCACAGGGCGCAAAGTTCTGGGGGCGTATTACCAGACGCAAGGAAATGTAATCTGATCTTGCGCAAACAAATATGTACTGCAATTTGCACTTTAACAACAAAACTTCTCATCTACAAAAAAAGTAACAATGGGAAATTTTAATAATTTTTTTTTCTAATATGGACAAAAAAAAGTCTACCTCTTGGATAATGTGGAAAAAGGCTTATGTATGTATGTATGTTTGTGCGTAAATATAAACAAGGGCTCTTTCTACAAATCTTGCACAGGGCGCAAGTTTGACTTCGACCGGCCCTGATCTTTGGTTCGATAGTTGGAGACTTTCCACCGGAGTAAAATTTCAATATAAAGCCTCAATATATAGCCAATCTGTGCCTACGTTCTGTTATTCTCACATGCATAAAATTGGTCGAGAAACGATGAAAACTGAAACAAAATACATGAGTTTTGTTCCATTTTTCAGCGTTTCTTAACTGATTTTTGTCGATTGGAGAGTTACAGAACGTAGGCACTTGATCCAGATAAACGAACCGTCATCGTCAATCTAATTGATGCCGTTGCGATTGACCAGTATCTTGGAATTTCAATATTTTGGAATTACGGAACCTTCCGAGGGGCTAATTGGAAGTAGTTCCAGCACGAATGTGGATACCTATGATACTTCTATGTCGAGCGGATGATATGCTGAGAAAATGTTTTACGTGCAAAGCTATACTATAACAAGAAACAGTCAGAACTTTTGCTAACCAGGGTTCTTTTACCTGCCACCCAGCGTCCAGCAGAAAACTAGTCGAAACACTGTGAACTTGCCATCAGAAATTCCTCCACTCATGTGCTGGTCTTCATTCAATGTGGTCCGAATAAAACCCTTGGTTTGATGAAAAAGATTTTTTCCATCCCCCTTCTTTACTAAATTATCGTAAAAAAAGCCTTTAACCATAGGTTAAGTGATAAGGCATTCAGGAAGTATAGGTAGGTAGCTAGATTTATTTATTTTGGGGAAACATTGTGGTCGACTTTGTTTTTGAAGTACCTATGTAAAAGTAATGTGCCTTAAATTTATAAAATTAATGGAAACAAAAATCTATTCACAGCTATACAGTAGGTATATGTGTTTTATTTGCTAACCCTTTTACTTATATTTCCTTCTTTAAAACATCGTATAGATACAAATTTGTACTATATCATTTTCATGACTTTGACACAGTTTCTATGATAAATATACAAATTTTACATAAATATATAATTTATTTAAATCAAAAACATAATAATGTCGCGCTACATTACAACCGCTACAAATTTCCGACCACAAATTAGGTTGTCTTATTTTCATCCCCCCAAAAATCCCAAATCCAATCACACAATCAGAGCCTTTTATTATTTATCGCAATTTGCCATCACAAATATTTACCACACCTGATTTAACAAACAAAACACGTAAATAATTAATTTGCTTGTCTCATAAAAAACAAAATATGTGTCTCGAGTTGAGTTAGATTTGCCACTTTCACTCTGGTTCTTTGTGTTTGTATTTATGTATATTTATGTACATAACATACCTATACCTACCACAAGATGTTGGTAAGCCATTTCTGTTGGCAAAAATGCCAGCACGCCTTTATCTCTAGGTAAACCCATTGTCACATTTAACAAATATTACACACACACACAGTAAGACACACAAAAGTATATATTGGTTATACATAGTAAAACATATCAAGGACTATTCCTTTTAATTTGTCAGTAGATTTTCTTTTTATCGTATTTATGTGTATAGTGGAGTCCTGTCGGTCGCCCTTATCGCCCCCTGTCTCCAAAACCCAAAACTTTGCTCAGCTCATGCGAAATTTATATTATGTCCTGCTGTGCTCAAGAGTATGAGTGTTCAAATCATTCCGGATAAACTATGAGTTTGCGGTTTTAGTTTAGTATGTAGCAAGGGTCCGATGTCCTTTTGAATTGTGAATGGGTGAAACATTTGAGTCATGCACGGTTCCAGAAGGGGCAAAAGGTCATGTGGATAAGTCTTGGGCACCCTTAAGCAAAAATTGATTTGGCACTACTTTCTCTACTTGGAAGGATCATACACCACAACACAACTTTTGTTGTCGAATGTATCGCTGAATAAATCAAAGTGGCCCCCTCTATACAAAATTATATGGACCACTTACAGTCCTATTAGTGTACTGCATATTGCTGGCCTCTAAACCTTTATCTTGTACAACCTGATCGCACCATTTCAAACCAATTTTTACATTTTGAAAAAAAAACAGGAATTTTGGATCGATTAGTTGAAAGTCATACCGTCATAAATTTTTTTAAAGAGGGAAAATAATTCATCAAAATACCTTTCTCAATCAACGTAAATCAACTTGACGTGCGAAAACAAAAATTGTAGAAAAATTAGTTAAAGATTCAATAAAATAAAAAAAGTGCGTATACGCCCCAGTGAACCAAATTTTAATGAATTTTATCTCTTAATAGAGCAATTTTGTTCATTAAATCTCATTTTTTTTTGTATAGTCCATAACTACTGACGCTTATTTATGTACATGTACATATATACATATTCTTTATAATTTTGTAATTATTGCAGCCTTCTAGAAGTCGAAGACTCGTTCTTTATATTACTTCTTTTTTTAAATTTTATATTTAAATTTTTTATTTAATCGAATTTTATCAATGTTCTGACTATTCGTTTTTTTGTTTTTAATGTTAATGATAATTTTGTTAATTTAAAACAAATGGAACAGTTCAAGAACATTGCGTACATTTTGAATAGCTACAAAGCTTCAAAAAAATGTCTTTTATCTTTGCGCAACAGGAAGAGAAAAAATTTATTGCAATAAAGTGTAATCAAAAGGATAAAACTTTGAAACCGAAGAATTATTCCATTCATCTACTAACTGCCTGAACAGAATGGTGACGGAGACGGAACCGGAGCCACAGCTGGAATAGCTGTCAAAATATTGAATACACACAAATTCAATGTTACGTTACGACCACAACGGAACGTAGCTGCATACAGAGCTGCAGCCACAGACGGTAGAGTTCGCCAATTTTTAACTTTTCACGTACGGCACTTTTGACGTTTCAAATTGTATGAAGAAAAAACATCTTTTTGGGTCGGAAAAAAATATTGTCGTTATTTGAATCGCAAAAAAAAATTATTTATTAAAAGGAAAAGTATTGGAAACAAAATATATGAATTCTGAGCTTGTACACTAGAATATTGTTTTGTTTTTCTTCAAAATACTTTCAAAACTGTACAGCTGCATTGTGGGTACGTAAAAAAAAAATAACGTTCGACACTTTTTGATAGCTCTTCCAGTTCCGTCTGCGGCTCCGGTTCCAGCATTATATTCTGTTCAGGCAGTAAGGCGACACGGTGCGGCCCGGCGAGTAGCGTGAATAGCAAAATAATTTCTTGCTGTCCCTGAAGCTTCGGCGCCCTAGACTATAGTCCATTCTTCACATAATTATGGTAAATAAAGCTCTGCCGGTGGCCCTTTTAGTTTTTCAATTGTAACGGAACCGGAAACGACCCCGCTTTAAGTGACAGCTACAGGCGCAGAGGAAGTAGTGCTTGACTGCTAACCTGGATGTGTGGGTTCGAGCCCCAGTCTAGGCAGCATTCTTTTCTATATTCCCTCAACTGAACGCCACCCCTGGGATTTAATGAGATAATCAAAACCTTATTTTTCAATCCACTGTGCTAACAAAAATCTATCCTATCCTTCTATTCCTTCTAACATTGCCTAATTTATAAGACCCTAGGTCTTACTGGCATAAATATGTTTGTGTTTTTTTTTTTTAAATCAGTTTTTAATAATTATTTAGAATTGTTATTTGTTCACATTTTTCTTCAGCTAACTCACCAAAATAAGTGTGTTAACTCCGTCTTAAGTCTCAAGGTCGAGATCTTAACTTAACTGAAACACATGCTTCAGAAGTGAATTCGACCTTTAACAAAAAAAAAAAAAAAAAAAAAAAAAAATTCTTCTAAAAAATCAAAAAAAAAAAAAATTTAATTTTTGAAGGCAATACTAGGATCAGACAGGCAGATGGGACATTTTTCGTCTTCCATATCATCGAAATGTCAATAGCCGTATTTTTTTAAATTTTTAAGTATAGTAAGACATTTCCAAAAAAAAGAACCAAGCACCTGTTTACATTTCAACTGTTTACATTTGCCGGAAATAAAACTACCAAGGTATTGTAAGAAATTTCCTGTTAAACTTGTACCTACCTTGGTATTTTAAAACAACGCAAAAGTGCTCCGGGATCGTAGTATCTCATTTGTTGAGTAAAAAAAAAATAATAAAAGAACACGACCCATCGGAAAGTCCAAAATTGGTCATAAAGGGTCAAATATTGTCATATGCAATATAAATATAAAAATTCTACCAACAACTCATCTTCACTTCAAGAAGAAAAAGAACGATTTTTTTTTTCAATAAATGTCTACATAAAAAGCGTAAATTATTCGGTATACCACCAATTCCAAATTATGATTTTTTGATCTCAATAAAAAATATTTTTCTTTTGTTTGTATTGATTTTTTGTTACTTTTCATCAAAGCTTGATAAGCAAATTATCGAACCGTTACATTTATTCAGTTCAAAAGAAAATTTCAAATAAAATAACACTCTTCAAAAAAAAAGAAAATTTTCGGCCCTTGCTCTTTCTTTTGATTGCGCAATAACGGTGCATTAAAACAATCATTTGCTAAAATTTCTCAATACTATAAACATAAGGTTTAAGAATGCTTTTTTTCTTTATCTCAATATGTTCACTTTTCACAAAGATACAGCTCTTCAAAAAACACTAGAAAAACGGACAAAATATTGGTTCTCTTAATTTGTTTGACTAGTTTATTTGGCATAAGAAATTACAATACAAAAATTCGACTTCCTTGAAATGCATCAATATGAAATTATAAAAAAATTTCATTTATATAAATACGGCATATCTTGAAAGTTTACTCGGTTTCATATGCTGTCCATCACCATTTTCAACCAAGTTCCTGTGACCTAAGATTTTCTGGAAAATTAATTGAATTGTGTGCTCATACAAATTACACTGTGCTACAAAATTTAAAAAATTGCCCGAACTTTTAAAGTGACCTAGTAGAGGTTGTAGGCCTATTCGAGTACATCACGAACCTATACAACATTGCTATACCCTCAAAATCTCAATTTATTGTTAAAAAACCGTTTTCGAGTGATCTCCCGCATTCAACAAATTTTTACTCGGTCATATCTCGTCCGATTTAAAATTTATTTACGGTTTTAAAAAAAGAAGTAACAGACCTTTCCAAAGATGTGTATTTATGTGTACTGTGTAGTAAGGACAATAATATCCGTAGATTTCTGAAAGGTTATCTGAAGCTATCTCTAATTTTTCACGTTTTTTAAAGTTTGAAGACCGTTTATGGCAATAGTTTGCATTATATATTTTTTGTTTTGTACTTACTTTTCAAGTGCTTTCTATATTGAGTCAAACAAGCTATCGTTCTTAAAAATCGGTACACAATAAATTGTTGAAACTATGAATTTTGCAAGATAACCTTGATCATACAATTTAGTACGAAGTATTTAGATTCCATTATATGATGCTTTGGGAAATAATTCCAAGACGCATTTTTCCTTTAAAATTTTAAAGAGTATCAGTTCACAAGCCGAAAACCACAATTTTCACAATTAAACCTGGTGTTGCTTGGCAGCCATTTTGTTTTTAAAGATTATTTTCATTTTCGCAAGTAACTGGCGTATTTCTGGTCCCAGAAAAAAAATGTGTACTACAAACTTGTAGCAAATTTAATTTCCTACAAAATATTTTAAGTAACTTTTATCGATAATTGCGTTTGTTTAAAACCTACAGTGCGTTTTGTTGGAAAAAAATATGACGAATGTAAAAAGTCAAGCGCTACTTTTGACAACGCCTCCTGAGCGAATTTTTGTATCCGCACCTGGAAATGGGTGCTGATGCTTAGCAAATGGAATGCAAAAGTTTATTATCATATTTATGGTCAACATGTGTATGGTGGGCAGATTGGCTGAAATTGGAAATATGTGCACATACAAAGTTGCCTTTTTTTCTGGCTTATCCTGTAGCCATAACCTCCATTGTATACCTAACCCCTTTTTCCACTTCACTTCGCCCCCATCCCATCACCTCTGCTCTCGCTCACATCTCAACCTCCCAATACACCCACACATACTTTTTCGTAGGTACTCGGTTTCATATTATGTTAGACTATGTCCTGTCTGGTTTTGGGGATTTCCGTTGATCCTGGCGATGACCACAATATTCCAACCGCAATCATTATGGATTCCAATTCCAATGTCGAAAACTTGTGGACAGGATTCGGTTTGTCAAAGTGGTTGGCAATTTAATTAAAGACCTCACACACGCACAAACACTAAAAGCATGCGGCAGCTAATGCCAATAAATGGTGAGAAGTGCTGATTGGAAGCTGTGTTCTCGTCTCCGTTATGTGCTTCTCTCTGTGTTTCTGACACTAATGACTACAAATGTATTTTAGGGACATCATCTTTTACTGATGTCGAGGCTTTAAGTGATTCCTGATGTGCCTATATATTTATGTGTTGTGTACAGGATTTACCTCCTGTGGTATTCTTGGTGGCGAGAAAATTGAGTTGGAGTGATTGATTGGTGGATTACAAGTCGATGTAATAATTTCTCACATTACCCGATGATTTTCGATTAATATTTTGTCCTTTTGATCCTTGTTGCCATGATTGAATAGAATATTGGTTTTGATGGAGTCGTGAATGGTTATCTCTGTGTATCTACTGATTTCTTCATGGAGATGGAGGAGACTTGGAGCACATATTATTTTGTCTTTTTATTGACAACTATACATCAGTTGCTGCGGTGTGAGTGCGGTGATGGTAAACCCAATTCGCCCGCATATTGAATGCTTTGATACAACACACACACGCTCGCATAATCCAGAATCTCATCTTGTGATCATTTAATTTTGCTTCAATGAAGAAAAGGCTTTTCATTTGACAATTATTATAGCAAAAGAGATAGAGCTGCGGATGAGGAGCGTGTGGATACATGATGGGAATGGGGATAGAGGTAGGGATTACACATATGGAATTGGATCGATGTTCTTTTTTTTTTTTTTTGCTGTTCTCGAGAGATTATAATGAAATGTATGTTCATAATAGATAGGATTAAATAGGATATTATTTGTGATTGTAGACACGACTCAAGAAGGTCTATATGTATTTTATTCTGAAACGAACCATCAAAAAAGTTATTAATATTTTTCATAAAAGTAGCCACCTCTGCCTTCTTTAATTTGACACAATAGAGAATAATTTATTATCCCTAATTTGTATCCTTAACGAATCAATTGAATTTCTAAGGCAGTACATATCATATTATTCCATTACTGCTTTCGATGGGAATATTATTTATATTTTACATATTAAAATGGATAAATCTTATTAGAGTCTTAATTTTCTTCAATTTGGATTATTTTTTATAAACCTTCTTACTTCAAAGCAGAGTGGATTTTTAAATTATTTTCACTAATCCATTGCAACAAATAGACAATGGAAGCTCATAGAAAACTTTTCAAACGGCAGAGTATTTATATTCAAATTTTAAGAAGTAGGATTCCTTTCTATTATTTAGATTACGGCCCAGCTTCAAACTTCGTACTTAACTGGCAATCAAGTCCCTCATAGTGGCTAAACTTTGGTGTTAATTGCTCAGAGGCTCAAAATATAAAACTTACTCAATTAATTACTCGGACTCAATTTTGTCAATTAACTAAGTTTGCAGTAGATTTTTCACATTTCTAAAGATTTTTAGATCTACAACTTTAATTTTTCAAAAACAAAGAAAGATTTTTATATTTAGTTGTCAGTATTAGGCTAAAAATGACAAGAATTTTAAACATGAGAAAAATAGTGGCACCTAAATACGCAACTTTTTGAAAAAAATCAACGTGAAAAATTCTCCAAAATTGTATCCTTAAACAATTTATTTTAAACAATAAATACAAAAATGGAATATTATCTTTAAAAAAAGCTATTGGATCTCATTGTTTATGCTCTCCATGATTTTAAATAATTTGTTTACCATTTTTAATCATTTTTTCAAAAATTTGGTTCCACTGCCAAATTTTTGAAAACCTAACTTAAAACCGAACATGTTTTTCAATATTACTGCCTTTTACGAGGAAAGGCGTAAGGATTTATGATCAGTTCTCATATAAACTTCGTCATAGTTGGGACCAAAGATTCCTACAAATATTTTACAAAACAGCCCATTTTTCTGATTCAACTACTTCGTTTCCGACATCAGTCAGTACAAGAACACCAAAATAATTAAAATTCTTTCCCATTTACTTGGTGACTGGAAGTGTGTTTATTCTTGCCACTCCTTTTACATGTCATCTATTTAGCAACTACTGGAAATTCTGTTTTTGGGTTCGGTTACATATTTTTTGATCACAATACTCTTTGATTTTCTTGGCCTGCAGGACTACGTGCGAACATACAACCTTTTCTTTCTACACAGTATTTTCTTCTTCGGGCTTAAAATTCTTCATTCGTTGATCTTGTTTTGCCCTCCAATGTTTTTGCATGTGCTATTTCCGTCTTTTGTCACCTTCTTCAGGTACACGCATTCATCCAAATGTTCCTTTTCTGAAGTGAATGGTAGCCTATGATCGGTAGTTTCCACTACCTCCTTCATGATGTCACGATAACTTATCGATAAAGTGGTCTTGTAGAACATGACAACTCCAGGTGATCTTTATAGACATCCAAAATCAAAATTTCTGCTTTTGAAGGGTTTTCATTTATCAATTTTTTTTTCTCCGCTCTCAGAAATTTGCTGAGACGTCTTTGATATTAAGTGCTCCCCTTACGACAATTAAGAAATGGTTGCTATGGTCAGGTGTTTCAACAACGTAGGGAGAGCGGCAGGTTCCTGTCTGTGGACCTTAGTTATTACTATCATTGTATTGTTATCATTTTCTTTTGAAGTTTGTTGTACGACACGCCACCGAATTGGTCACCCGTGTTGTTAAATGTTTGAGGATTCCTTGCTTCAATTAGATAATGTTCGATTTGGTTGGCAGTTTGACCTTCTTGTAGAAGTGAGATTTCTGAGCTGATACTTATAGCTTTAGAAATCTTCTAAAAAGTCAACTACTCGAAGAAGTGTTCTGTTGTCATCCTGCGGAGTCTGTGTTACCTTTGCACTATTTTGACATCATACCCCGGATAGCCTGCGTATTCTCTATCTTTTAAATGGTTGTCAACTTCATAAGTACAGAGGTGTGTGCAATTATTAGGATTTTATTCTGGGAAGTTACTATTTTATCGGATCACAGGTGAGCGATCACTTATCTTAAAAATTTTTCCGATTTTCTACGACACATAAGCATCCTAAGAATTATAATATTGTATCGCAGATGTATTAAATGTCGAAAGTTATTTTTTATCATATCGGTTCCATACCCATAATACCTTCTGAATCACGGTGATGCCTTATACAACTCGAAAACGGGCTCATTTGTTTGACTAACACCTTTGGCCAGGTGAAGTTTTATTATTTCACGTTCCCGGAATATACATATTTGCAAGTCATTATCCACTGGTATTTTGAGCCTTATAACCATTTGAGGGAAATCATCTTCCGAAAATTCTCGTGTGTCTTTCATTCCCGGTAAGCAGAAAAACACCTTAATTCGGATGATACTTGCTTGATCCTAGGACAGGAACCCTGTATCCAGTTTATCACACTCTGGGGATATCGAGCTGGCACACGTTTTTTACAACCCCTGGCGATGGTTTATTCCTGAAAATACTTAATTACGTAAGCTCTTACGATGTCAGGGCAGCTAATGTAGGACCAGTGTCTTCCAGACTATTAAGGACAATCTTTGATTTACATCATAATTCAAATTCTCACCGTTATGATGGGCTTCCCTAAGATTCTGACAACACATTCGACCAGAACTTTTCATAAATGTGTTGCATTTTTATCTGTTCAGCATCCCTGCTTATAATTTTAGCAACTTGAGTCCGGGTGGACGTGACCATCACTACTCGTAGCGATTATATGACTAAGGACATAAAAACAGTTGATAAAAAACAGACATGATAACCGCATTTTTATGCTTATAATTACTATTAATTTCCTAGTTCTTACAAATCCAACCTATCCTTAAATACTTTGAAGCTAAATAATAATTTTCTTATAAATAATATAGTTGATTTATTTAGTTTGCGAAGCATTCTAGACTTAGTTCTCTTTGGCAATACTCGGTAAATGCCTGAACAGAGAAGAATGCTGCAACTGAAGCCGCAGTTGCAACTAGAGGAGCTGTCAAAAAGTGTCGTACACAAATAACCACAATATTTTTCTCCGACGCAAACAGTTTGTTTTTTTTTTTCTTCATACAATTTTAAACGTCAAAAGTGTTGTACGTGAAAAGTTTAAAGTTGGTGAACTCTTCGACTGCGACTGCAGCTCTGTATGCGGCTACGTTGTGTTGTGTTCGCAACATTGAATTTGTGTGTATTCAATATTTTGACAGCTATTCCAGCTGCGGCTGAAGTTGCGGCTCCGTCTTTATTCTGTTCAGGCAGTAAAGTAGAAAGTGATCCAGTATAGACAGATCCACCCAAAGGGTAACACATATTTAGCCATCAAAAAAAATTTTAAAAATTTAAAGGGGTAATATATGCATCTTTCGTAAGACTTTCTCTCTTATTCTTCCATTCTCCTATTTTAAGGATGAATTTATTCTCAAAGTGTCACACATAAATTTGGCCATAAATATTTCCTATACAACATACCCTATACGAGTAAAGTCAAACTTATGTAACTGCTTCAGTAATTTCAAAATTAACATACCTACCTACCGTTTATCAATATGTAAACGAAACTTCCCTTAGGAAATTATCCCCCCTCAAACAAACCAAGATACCACACCCTTTAGGTGTCAGAAGTCACGTTACACATCCTTTTGTACAGTCAATGCACATAGGTATAGACAGTTGTAGAGATTGTTCTAGAGAGAGAGGACATTCTGATGGTAATTTGTTTTGAAATTAGCAATTTAAGATTCCTGTCCGCATTTTGGTTTCCATGCGACGAAATTCAAGGAAACTGGCATTTCAAAAAGGCGACTGTTTGTCACTACCATCAGTATGTTTATAGATTTTCCCAAAATTTAAGGTAGATATAAGGTATTCATGGAACTCAAGACATTCATAGTCATTAGCAATTTATTTATAGGAAGCCTTTTCTTTCGCATATTCTATAGGTAAAGGTATCTATAGATACCTGGCTATAACCTTTTTCTTTGCAATTGAGACACACGGGGTTTGAATTTAATTTAACAAGAACATCATCACCAAGAAGCCTTTTATAACTTTCCTCAGCATCCAGCATCATCGTCATCGTCAACTTCAACGGCATCATCATCGTTGGGTCTCATTCTCATCTCACTCTCATACACAGTGCAGAAAAAGAAGATAACGAAGAGGAAAATAATATGTCGAAGTCAAACTCTCTGATGGCAAGGATATGGATTTTCTCAACTAAATTAATTCTGTGGGATGTCAAAGAATTAAATTAAAGTGTCGTTACATTCACCTTGAGGTTCACCAAGGGCCATAGACTATTATATGCGAGAATGAAGTGTCCAAGAGGTCTTTACCTATAATATGTGAGAATGTATAAGTGTGTGTTTTCATTGCCTTAAAAGGCTTCCCCGGAATACCATTAAGGCTCGTCCTCTCTTTGTTACTGATGGGCTGTTTTTATGTATATATTTAAATGGAAGGATTATACGATGTCGATTTTGATACTATGCAGGTCTCCTGTATTTTATTATCGGCACTAAGTGTGTGTGGCCGGTGTGGTTGAGGCTATGTATCCTGTCGATTATAGACATTTTATTCAGTTACTTAATTCCAGAAGATTCTCCGCTTCAATAGAGGTCAATAGATTTTTGGACATCAAGGTTCAGTGTAGGCGGAATACTGTGGGCAGATTAATTTGGGTCATTTATATTATCCTTTAAATGCACTTCGAGTAGTCCTTCTATTGAATATGCAATTTATTGGACAATTAGCTACATATTTCGGACAATTTAAGCTGGCTTATGAGGATATAAATATAATTATTCAAAATGATTTACCAACACCTTGTATTTGCAATAAAAATACGGAGAGAAAAAATCTAAACAAGAATTATTTATTAAACGTACAAAACACCTACAAATTTCCATAGAAAAATTTCTAAGAATATTTGAATCAAATCAAATCCTGTCTATAAAGCCAATAATAAATACCAGGAAGCCAGTCAAATATACCACCCACACATAACACACTCATATGTATTTACAATGTAAAAAAAAAAAAAGAATCCTTTTTGAATATATTTTTTGTTATTGTGTTATGAATTCTATGAAAAGGAATCAATTTTATATTCGGAAATTTATGATGATTTACAAGGAAATTTGCAAACATGTAAATTCCGTAAGTTGAATTGAAGTTAAATTGCATAAATTTATTTTATCATGATTTCGTATTTCTATGCCAGTTCAAAAAAAAAAAAAAAAAAAAAAAAAGATTAATGTGGTAGCTTTTTCTCATTTTACCAGGAGATTCCATATAAAGCTTTGGTAATTATTAATAGGGTGTCATGTCACTTAGAAAAATTGGGTTAAATGGAATAGGATTGTTGTGAACTAAAGTAATGCGATTTCATAAAATAAATAGGAAATTAATTTCAATTAATTTTTTCTACATTTTTTTGAGGATTCCTGAGTAATTTGAATAATTTTTAATATATATGTACCTGCAATGTATCAGACACCTTCACAGTTAAGCAAATAAAAACCATAAAATGATAAGTTAAATTAATTTTAAAATAATGAAAAAAAAAATGTTATCATACATTTTATTAAAAAAAAAGTACGCATACGCCACAGTACACAATAATTGATTTATAATATAAATGGTGTCTTCTAATTCATGCTTTATATATTGGAGGCTTATTCTAAAAAAAAAATTGTATAAGAATAAAATGCTATTTCCCCTCCTGGGTCAGGGAGGGACATTTTATTAAAAATTGACTTAAAATGGAAAAAAAAAATATTAAAAATTAAAGAAATTACATACATAATGATATGCTATAATTTTTTGAAAGTTGCATTCCATTATTTGCTTCTCAAATCAAGATCTTTAAGTAAATAGTTTTTGAGAAATTATATTTCTTAAACTTTTTGAAAAAAGTTGAAATTTTTTTAAGTAATCTTTTTTTTTACATTTTGCTTGATTAAGTGCCACTGTTTTTTTTTTTTTAAGTGAATAAATTTTTATTCATATACTGAAAACCAGAATGTAAAAATATTTTTAGTTTTTGAATAAAATTTTTTTATGTTTATCACGTAAAAAACACTTTTTTCAGGTTTTTGGGAAGATTTTTTCTTATTCCCCAAAAACTAAAAAAGATTTTTACAATTTTGTTTTTCAGTATTTGACTAAAAATTGATAAGAGCTGTGAAGAAAATCAACTTCAAAAAAATTCACAGTTTTTTTTTCAAAAATTTTGACTATGAAATTCAATTTCTCAAAAACTATTAATTTAAAGAAATTGATTTAAAAAGCAAATAAAGGAATGGAATATTTAACAAAACTAAACGTATTTGAAAATTTTTCTCATCATTTTTTTTGATTATTATCAAAACAATGTTTTTCTTTTAAAATTTACAGAATTTTTAATAATAAATTTGTAATAAATTACAGAATTTTCAAATACAGAATACAAAAAATAGTTTATACCTACTGAGATTTGATTATACCTTTAATAAATTTGCTCATTTTGTTTGACATTTGATCATACTTCTGAATTTGCTTAATATTCAATTTCACGCTGACAAATAGTGAGCAAGCGAATCCAAACATTTTATCCTTCCGTATTTTAACATGAGAAAAACTGAGAAATTTCGCAGAAAAATCCTATTCATGCAGTTATCGTTAAAAAAGTCTCTCTGAGATCTCACATGCATTAAGTTTTTTTTTTATAACTGTCTTTGATTTGCTTGTACATATTTCAGTTTATGAAACATGAATAGTTTTGAAAAAAAAATAAAAAATGGATCTAAATTCGAAAAGTTTGAACGTAATTATTAAAAGAAAACGAATTTAAATTCTAAATTTTCTATACTAAAGCTTTTTTTATTTTAGAATCAATTTACGCAATTTTGAATCTTGAAAATTACGATTTTACATTTTAAAATACCAGATTAATAAAATGACAAATATTTCTTCCTGAATAGAAGCTGCACAAAGTTAAAATACCCGATTAAATATTTACTGGAATTTGAATACAGTATTATAGTTTAACACAATTTTCTAATACTGAATTTTAAATTTACAGAAATTTGGAACACAGACTAATAGATTTACAGAATTTCTATTTTTATTTCTCCCATCAGGGTTGGCTACGAAGTTCCGAATATGCCAAAAATCCCGAATGCCAAAATCCCGAATCGCTAACATGATTTTAAATGGGAAGGTGACATAATCCGAAACCAAAAATCCTGAATGGCAGAAAATGAATCCCGAATCCTATAATCCCGAATTGTCAAAATACCAAATGCCAAAATCCCGAATGGACAGAATCCAGAATGCAAAAATCCCGAATGCCAGAATGAAAAAAAAAACCTAAAACACTTCTTTAGTACTATTTCAGTACTTTAAAGGAAATTGAACTGTTTTGTTGGATTTACTTCTGTTCCTTTTTGCTGCTTTGAAATTAAAGGTAATATCCCATTTTAGAATCATTTACGTTCTTAAAAGAACTTATAAACGAAACAAAACTTTAACACAAAAAATTGTTTTTTTTTTTTTTTTTTAAGAAAGAGCAGTGCTAAGAGCTATGTATATTTTGATAAAAATCAAAATATCAAAGAAATTATTTAAAAAATATGAATCTTTAGGCAAGAACTTTCAACCCATTTTAAATATAGAAATCAAATACATAGTATCTACCAAAAAGATGAAAAAACAGCTTAAAATAATGTTCTTCGTTAGAAAAAAATTTATTTATTAAAAAAAAAAAAAACACGTAAGAAATATAATTTCATTAGCATCCTCGTGTTCCAAGCTCTCGCTATACCAATTCTCAATATAATCAATTAAGTATTTTCGGAGATTAAGAGGAACAAACAGACCGAAACACAAACTTCCGCATTTATAATACTAAAATAGGATTTCTATCGAAAAATTCAACTTCATTGTTTCATAAAACATTATGTATAATATTTGTTTTGGTTTGAGATATAGCTATTTCAAGGGGTGCCACACCCTATCATCAGTCTCATTTTAGTAGTGCTGAGCTTTAATCCAATTTTATTATGAAAATCTTTCTACATCATGACCACAGACGTCATAGGTCGAGAAATGCATTTGGAGCATCAGCATTTATTATAAGCACTTTAAAGTATGTGTTCCGTCTCCATTTCGATAGACTACAATTTGTAGTACGTATAGTACGTAGAGGTCGGCAGATCGGTAACAAACCAGACTATTAAGTTAAGCTCCAAATGCATTTGATAAACAGACCTCACATCTCGACCTGTGACGTCAGTGGTCATCAGTAGCGGAATGCGTAGTGCATACGGCTTCGAAGATTGAGCAAATCTGATGCGTGGGTTCAAATCTCGCATGATGCAGAAAGTTTTTATAATAAAATTGGATTAAAGTTCAACACCAGACTGATGATAGGGCTTGGTGCCCTTTGAAATAACTATATCTCCAGCCAAAACAAATTAAAAATACCTAAAAAAAAACTAATTCGTAAAACAATTGATTGTAGCGCCTTTAAATTGTTGTTGTTGTTCAATGAAATTGGCGGAATAAATAATGGTCAATTCTAATAAACTGACATTCTAGTATGAAATGAATAGTACAATTTTTGGAATCGGAAAATCCTTCACTGCGGATACTTTTTCGGGATCAGTCCTCAGACACCCATCACCAACGAAATAGCCTAAGTACTTAATCTCTTTAAAACAAAACTTGCTCTTTTCCATGTTTATCGTCAGCCCCGCTTCCCGCAAATACCCCGCCACCTCCTTTAAGACACTCATATGGGTTTCAAAGTCTGGAGAACAAATCAAGAGGTCATCTAGATAGACAAAGACATTCTCCCTCAAACGAGGAGTAATGACCTTGTCCATCAGCTTGCACATTTCATTTTTATTTCATTTATTTCCAAGATACATTAGGTTAACAATGATACAGTAAAATTTAAATCTTTTAGAGTATCAAAAATATATGTATAACAAGGTGTTTTTTTTTAACAAAATAAATTGTTTTAAATAGTAATTTAAAATTTCACAAATATTAGGTACCTAAATATAAAGCTTAATTAAGATAATTATTATTATTATTAATATTAAATCCTATAAAATTTAAATAAAAAAAAAGCCCAAACGTCATAACCGTAAACTGATACAACGTCCGTCCAGAGACTGCGGAAGCCGCCTTCTCTCTTGATTTGATCTGCAGAGGAATCTGCCAAAAAGCATCCTTCAAATCGATGCTCGTGAAGGCGACTCAAAATCCCTTCAATGTGTGGGAGAGGGTAAGCAATTTTTTACGTGGCTACGTTCACCTTCCGTGAGTCTAAGCAAAGCCTGTTTTTGCCTGGCTTCCGAACCGCCCCAATCCTTCGAGCTGAGCCAAACCAAATGCAAGCATGACACGCCCCTTTTCCAGCACCAAATAAGCCTCCGTGGCCAACCCCGACTCGCAACAACACCTTGAAATTTTGCTCACAAAGTGCCAAAAGTCTTCTCACTTCAAATATAAAAATAAAAAAGTACGCATACGCCACAGTGTACCACTTTTATTCACATAGTCACCTTCTTGGTATTTGATAATTATTTTGACTAAGAATATTGACAAATTCTGTGACATATTCATGTACATATTTTAAATTTATATTGTGTAGATTGTGAAGATTGTTTATAAACATTGGTAAAATTTTTCATTTATCATGCATCAGAAGATTAAATAAAAACACATGGTGCTTTTTAAAGGGGAATTACAAAAGTAAGGGATTATTTCAATAAAAAATTGTATAACAAAATTAATGACCTCATAAAAATTGGTAAAAATCTTAAAAGTTTCATAATAACAAATAATCGAAGGTACATTTTGTTTTAAGTTTACAATTTATTTCTTTTTTTTTTGTAAAGCAATTTAAGCAGATTTAAGCTAAAATTGTATAACGAAAGTGAAATCTTATAGAAATTAATGTTAAAAATTTACTTAAAAAATTGCTCCAATAATATTATTGTTGTGTAATCTTACCTAAAATTAATGACTTTAATATCGATATTTGTTATCTCTTATGAATTTCAATTAAAGTTAAAATACTATCCATATATAGTAGCTCTAAATTTCTTTTATCCAATTATTCCACATATACTTGATTTTTACAGGAAGGTGGCACTACAGTCCGGTGTGCTCTTCCAGACAGCTCGATCGCTATACCTAATAGCTCCGGTCTGCAGTCCACATTTTCTCTAGTATAAATCGTATAACTTCAACATCTAACTCAATGATGCTACCGTGCATTAAGGTAATCCTTGGCTATTTACCTCAAAACACTTTCCACAATAAGGCATGAGTATGAGTATGAGTGAAGGTGAAACTTAAAGGATTGTTATGCTACTGGCCCACAACAAGATTTAACAGCAGGACTAAATAGTTACTGGAGAAAGGCAGATATGGAGAAAAATTCTTGATTTTATGTAAATTACAAAACAAAATATTTACATTTTTAAAAATAGGTTATATGAATATTCATGAAGAGAACCTTTCAATTTCCAAAAACAGTCCGACATAAAAATCGTTTCAAATTATTTTCCAACTTCATACCTTTGTACATAAATATTCTTAGAATTGTAGATCTGAATTCTTATATCGATTTGTCTATAAAGTTGTTGATTTAGTAAATTGTTTTTAGGCACATCACAAACTGTATAAACATAATATTATATGAACATATACACGAATATAGATTTATTGACAATAAGAATTTATAGCTTTCGGAAGGCATTTGTTCAACACCCAGACCAATTACTGACCTCAATTTGGCAGGATTTTCTATAAGTTTATTGCTTTTCGTGGCGACTCTATATCCAATACACTTCTATAAGTCTACCTTTACTTATACAAATATAGAGAAGTTTTTTTCTTTTTGATTTGTTTTCCAAAATATTAAATAGGAAAAACTTAATCTGCATAATTATTTAGCTCTGGAATGGGAATACATTCTTGGATATTATAAAGACAGTAACATGTATGGTAATATAAGCCGCCCTCTAAGATTGGTAAAAGGAAATAGGAACTTAATGAGAATTATTTTGAAAGTGTAATTATATACTCAGCATGATTACTATAATATTAATCGATTAACTAATTGGTTTTGATGGTAATTGGAAATGCAAAATCTATAACTATCTTGCCTACCGCAGTTTAATGACCTGCTATCTCATATCCCCTCAAAGAGCTACCTATACCAATAACCTATACAAGGAAGTCGATCTTAATTAAATTAAATAACAGATTCCGAGTATCCATTGGACTGAGAGCTGCAATTATATATTCACCTAAATGCACACAGTGCAGTGCTGAGTATTTAACCTCTTTCTTCGCCAATTGGTGATTTCTGCAGTTGGATTTCGATATTTTACTACACAAAGTAGCTTTAATGATTTATGTTTTTAATTGAATAAAGAAATGAGCTTTTTATCTCACTTTAAATCAGATTTAAATTTATGATATCAGAGTTAAAATTTATGCAGAACACAGCCAAGCGCGGAAGGCATCAAACCATGTACCGTTGACATGCACATAATGAACAAACAAAAACATAGACTGTTGACAAAGCTTAAAGTCTTCTACATTTGTGAAAAAATGGGTGTCCTGCTAAGTTGACGTCAACTTAGCAGGGCACTCATTTTCTCGCAAACCAAAACAGCGATTGGATTTTGTTTGCGTAACTAATTAGCAACTAGGTAGCAGCTATTAACTATATACTTTTTAATATGCAACAAATAAAGTAACCTGCTAAGTTAATACACATAAAAAAAATTGTTTGGATAAATCTTTAGCCCTCTACCTCAACTCAAAATTTAGAATTTATTGAAAAAACATTTTTTTTTTTTCAAAGCTTTGAGCTGGTTTAGGGGGCTAAAGATTTGATCCATGTGGGAAGCCCGGGGCCTTCTTCCTAGTTACCCGGTCGTAAATCCGGCTCTGACTAGATCCCCACTATGAATAATATTGACTTCTGGGGTGACTTTCGAATCTCCACCATTCCTATGTACGTGTCTGCAGGAATAGATGGGACCTACAGTTTATTACCGAATCCAAACGGCTAAGTTGAGCCAAACTTTTCTATGACAGGAGATACTCTTGGAGGATTTGACACTTCCTCGCAAGAAGAGGAGGTTCTTAGGTGGCAGAGTCGAGCGTAGACCTCATGGCGTGGCAGTCCAACGCACTAACCATTACGCCAGGAGCTACTACCAAGCGACTTAGAATCTATATATATAAAAATGAATTCCTTTTTGTGTTTGTACGCGCATAACTCGGCTGAACAGCATCCGATTTGGTTGGCGATTTTTTCGTTGCATTTGCAATGAACTAGATTAATACACAATGGAGCCGAAAATTTGAAAAATTTACCGAAAATTTGAAAATTTTAACAGTAAAATCAAAAAATCGTAAAAACATCTTGAAACATAATCCAAATTGGGTAGGATTTTTTTTCTTGGATTTGTATTAAACCAAATAAACACACTACGGAGATAAAAATTTGAAAATTAGAAACGAAAAGTCGGAAAGTCGTGTTCACAATAAATTCCATTTTGAATTGTTGTTGTGTTCGAACGGTCTTTCTACATTGGCGATTGATACGAATTGGTGGTTGATCGAAGACATGTGTATGCTCATGAATGGCATGAATAACGTCATTCAATCAAGCAATGAAGTTCTGATTCCAAAAATTCCGATGATACCAACTGACTTGCCGTTTGAGTTTAAGCGCATTCAATTTCACGTTCGACGCAATGAAAATCATTTCAAGTGTGTGGCCTTAATCTCTAATTTCCTTGCTTTTCGCATGGACAATTGTACGTGGCGTGTCAGAAAGCCATCTTCATTGTTTGTGTACCCACCGGACAACAAAAAAAATAACGTTGTTTATAACAAAGCATTGCAGTGAACTGTAATGTATGAAATCAATTTTAGATTTAAATAAAGTGTATTGAATTCAATTTAATTTAAAAAGAGTTTCATTCTTTCAATAGAGAGGCTCGACTTTCTAAAGGAACATTAATAATTTAAACAATTATTGGTGGAACGAAGTTCGCCAAGTCAGCTGGTATATTTTTAAAAATCGCTGGAGCGGTTTTCAAAAAAAATAATTTTGTATATATAAAATTTCTTGAAATTTTTTAGAAAAAAAAAATTGGTATGCCATTTATAAGAATACAATATATACAACTGAAACCATAATTTCAAAAAAATTCATCCATCCGTTTTGTAAAAAATGATTTTTCAACAAAAAACTTTAACTTTAATCCAAAAAATATTTTTTTTGAAAATATGTGTATGCAGTATTATTTTAACTTGATTATAATCGTATAGGATCTCCTAAGTAAAAATTTTGATCAAAATCGGTTGAGCGGTTAACGAGAAAATCGAAAATTAAATAACGGTTCTATGACAGTAACTACTGTTAATAACGGTTTTTGGTAGATTTTTTTTTACCAAAATGTAGACCATACCACCTTTAGTACATAAAAAAAAATTTAAAAAAAATCTTTATAGCCGTTTTTGAGATAAATAACTTTTTTCAAAATGGTTGCATGGCAAGTAGCGTTATTTTTTGAGCTACACAAAAAAAAAATCGATTTTCCCACTAGGGAATCACCCAAAAATCTTATGCTCCAAGTTTGAAGTGATTTGGTAGATTTTTTTTTTACCAAAATGTAGACCATACCACCTTTAGTACATACAAAAAAAATTAAAAAAAATCTTTATAGCCGTTTTTGAGATAAATAACTTTTTTCAAAACGGTTGTATGGCAAGTAGCGTTATTTTTTGAGCTACACAAAAAAAATTCGATTTCCCCACTAGGGAATCACCCAAAAATCTTATGCTCCAAGTTTGAAGAAAATCAGACAGAATTGCGGGACCCACTTTTCATCGTAATGTCAAGTTTGATTGTTATTTCGAGTTCGATTTTTTGCACGAAGCCTTAACTTGCCCTATAGTAACCACAAATATGACAAGTTAAATTAAATCTGTTTAGCGGATAATAATAATCGAAATTAAAATTAGTGGTTTTGGGAAATTTGCATTTTCCAATAAAAATTGATCAGCATTGAACATCTTTTTTGAGAAAAGCGAAAATCAATAAAATGGTTCTTTTTTCGAGAATTTGATTTTTTTAATTAAAATCTGTGGATGCGTTTGTATAAAGTTTTATTTTTAGTCCTAAACTATAGAAATTAATTCTTTTTTTGAGTTTCCGGTGGCCATATTTTAAGCGGCCCGAAAATGTATGTACAGTGAAAGCTCCCTTAGCCGGACAGCGACGGTCGCAACACTTTTGTCCGTCTAAGGGAGTTGTCTGTCCAAGAGAGAAAATAAAAAATAGTTAAATAAGGAAATGTATAATATACAGTGGCATCATGAAACATTTTTGCACCTACAAGCCATGAAATTCATTCAAACTAAAAATGAGCATGAAGATATAAGAAACAAGATACAAAAACAGACTACAGCTGCAGAAATAAAATTCGTTATGAATTTGATCACAGACAGTAATTTAGTGAAATTGCATCTACATATGTCGCTGTGAACCAGGGGACCCTTTTTAATGCAAAATAAATATATGTAAAAGTATTTCTGAAAATAAGGGTTGACATTTACATACTAAAAAAAAGTTTTTGTCCGCCTAAGGGAATTTAATTTGACAAATCACGGCTAATATTCTTGTCCGCGTCCGAGTAAGGGAGTGTCCACTTAAGGGATTATTAAATGTATGGAATTTATATCCAAGATCCACGGTCGTTAGAATTTGTCCGCCTAAAGGGATTGTCCGCTTAAGGGAGTTGTCCGCAATAGGAGCCTTCACTGTACTATACTTAGCGACTGTTACCTCTGATTATATCGATTGTTGTTTCTTTGTTCTTTGGGGCTCAGCAACAACAATACTGTCAAAAGGTACTTAAACTACAGCTGTCACTAAATTGTTGTTAATTTTGCACATCACTGTATTAAAGCTTGTAGACTGTTTAATTTTGGTATTTTATGTAATAGAATCCGATTGCATGCAATTAAACTTCAATAAATTGAACATTGTATCCAGTGGCACCAAAACAACAATAGCCTGTAGTTGTTTTGTTTTTGAAATCATATTTCAATTCGAAAATGTAAAATCTTTCTGATTTTATCTAAGCTGCAATTTACCGCAAAACACAATTAAAAAAATGTTTTTCCATGTATTCA